>JBBBWG010015556.1:83426-94519 GCA_037176905.1 Azolla pinnata
TAGCTACCAACAGTAGTTGGGTTGGTTTAACCCACAAGGACGCATCCAAAGGTCCACTTTTTGCTGTCTGTGTGTGTGTTCCAAGAGCGAGTGATGGATTCCTGAGCTAAGGATGGAGTGTTTTTCTTTTGGCTGCGTTTTGATTATTGATGTTTGGATCGAAATGCAAAAGTCCGGAGCTCTTCTTGGAGTATTCTTGTGCATCCGCATGGATGCTCTGGTTGGATCCATCACAGCACCTGCAATGCTTATATCACTTCAGATCAATCAATGCTCGATTAGTAGACTCAGGGTATGGACTTTTGACGTGACCAGGGCTTCAAATGATTGCGATGAGATAGTTTCTTGGGTGCCTATGTAAGGGCGACAGATAGCGCCTTCTTCACTTTAAGCTCAGTTAAGACATCAATATACTTGTGGTCTGTGAGTGAGTGGTTGCTGAGTAAGCCAACAACACCTACTTACCCGAGATGTGCTAAAATAAGCACAAGACCATATTTTGCAAGATCCTGTAGAAAACCATACCACTTTGTCGAGGAAAGGTATTAAACTATCAATATGATGGTTTGCCTGATGAGAGACAGGCATTAATGCCAGTCATTTGCTGCAAGTTCTTTGAGTGGGTTGGCTGCTATTAATTTAAAAATATTTCTGAACATAGTGACAATCATATCGGGTGCAGGCCAAGTCCGTATCAAGAAAAAGGCTTTTATCCTCTAAATGATCGAAATTTTTGCAACGAGCGTGTAAGTTCTTATTGCCTAGGTTGATCATGGCAATGCCAATGCTCATTTTCATGTGGTGTTATCTTTTTGTACCTAGGAAATGTTGCAGCATTTCCTTTCGCTTGATTATTACGTTCCTTGCTTTATTGTGATTCAAAATATATCTTATATGGGCATTTCCGAGTGATACTTCTTAAACGTTGCCGCTTGATGAATGCTTGGTAGTCTCATGGGACTCTTACCTTCATTACAGTCCATTTGTTATTCTTTTTTCAACATTTTCTTCGATTTGACAATCAAATCCAGACTTCTTATGATAGCAGTGTCTGATTACAACTGTAGGCATTGCGTTGGAAAGGTGCCAAGAGGACATGGTCCTGTTCATTTAAAGTACTAAAAGTTGCAAGTAGATAGAAATCTCAAAGAAATGAAGGTTTAGGCATAAGACCAGAACAATCTCAGTGACTGGAGTTCTTGAATTCTACACATAAGAAATTCTAAATGCATATATAACCGCATGACCTGCAGTTTATGGATGACATTTTTTTAACAACTATTTGTACAACAATTTAGTAATGAACAAAATGAAAGTGTGAAGGATCTTAGAAACAAAAATGTGCCTCTAAATGTGAGCCTGTCCTTGGACACATAGAATATAGGTTTCACATGTTTACGTAGCTATATCATGCACATGTAGCAGGGGATCACATGTTTGGCTTCCAGGAACTCTATTGGTGTACATTTATGAATATCTGCCATGGTGTTAGTGGTGCAAGGTAAGGTTGATCCAAAAATAGATTATGTTATTTGTGTTTCAGGCGGAGGATCTGTATGATATGAACCCAAAGGAAACAACAGCACATTGTGAGCAACTATGGGAAAAAGCAATCGAGAAAGAGAAAAGGAGATTAACAAATCTAGATGCTCTTCCATGTGTGTGGAGGCTCCTATGGGACTCTTTCGGGATGGAGTATGCGAAAGCTGCCATATACAAACCGATTTGGCTAATTGTAGTAGTACTACAGGTGAGTTGCACCATGGCTAGTATGCAAGTAAGAATAAAAATCCTTTTTTCCTGACCTCTGAGGACCTCTGAGGAAAATTCCATGTATTTCATACCAGAATATTTTTTTGAAAAAAATGCAAAATGCTGTACCAGAATGTTTACAATTTATAGGTAGCAAGTTGTTGACCTCTGAGGAAAATTCCATGCATTTCATACCAGAATATTTTTAAAAAAAAATGTAAAATGCTGTACCAGAACGTTTACAATTTGTAGAATCCCAAGACATTTCCTTTTAAAGCAGCTTATTAATTATTGCAACATGACACTCTCATTTTAAAAATGTTTAGAAATGCTGGATGTAATTTACTCTAGTGTAAGCATGAATCACCATATTCGGTGGTGCCTGGTATAACATTATGATCTCCGTTTTTGTCTTGAGGTAACAAATGCTGGAGTAGTAAGCGACGCTATATAGTGTGGTTGCTAATATGTGTGCCGGCTCATTTGTGCTTGCATGCAATTGAGATATGGCTATTGACTAGTGGAGTGTGAAGTTGGTAAGGCACTTGACACCGTGGATGTTGTAAGTTGCTAGATTTAATGGCATATTGTATGTATGAGACTAAATGGAGAATTTTCCAGCAGGAATCTTTGAAAGTATCTATGGATTAATGTCTTTAATATATTTCAGGTTTACATATTGAGGGCAATGATAATAGCTGTGGCAGATCAACACAATTTTAAATGGTGGTGGGGAATGCTACTTACCATTGGAATGTTCTTGACAATTGTCATTGCAAGCATAGCACAACACTTATGCTTTGCATCAAGCATGAAAGTTGGTATGAAGATTCGTTCAACTGTGAGCATGGCTGTCTTCAATATGGTACGTTGTAGGGTGTTAATCCGTTTTTATGATCCTTTTCAAGTAAACAAGTGAAAATATGAGCAAGCCTTTCGTCTGTTCTAGATTTTGAAAAGGAAATTGATCTATTTGATTGGAGCTAATAATGGAGAGGTGTTGAATCTGGTTACCAATGACACTCAGAAGCTGCTCGATTGTGCAACAAACTTTCATTTTGGTTTGATAATTATGTTTAGAGATTGATCTCTATGCAATTCTGTGTATATATTGTAAGGTATACTATATGGGTGTTCTGAAAGAGTAGATTCATTGATGTTGCAGCTTGGTTTAGTGTGGTTGAACTTTCCACAGTCAGTGTACTCACTATGATTGAGGTTGGCATTTCTGCGATTCCTGGTGTAATCCTTGCATTTCTAACCATACCGGTGCAGGTGACTCTATATTTCATTTTAGCTTTTTAATTATGATGTTTAAAATATAGTCATTAACTGGTTCCGTCTTACTGAGGGATTTCTAGGGCATTGCATTTTAGTTCTATTTAATTTACCATTAGTTGTGTGGACTGATTCATATATACCTTGATATGTTGATGATGTGTTCTTTTATTGGTGCAAGATTTGGATGGCTCGCATGTCCAGGAAGTTACGGATGAAGGCAGTGAAATACACTGATGAACGTGTAGAGTTAATAAGTGAGATTCTGAATGGAATCAGAGTAATCAAATACAATGGGTGGGTTTCTCCATTTCTCTGTCGCATTGCTAATTTGCGAAATGCTGAGATCCGTAAAATAAAGGTGTCTTCTTTTATTCGATCCACAACCTCTACTATAAGGGTACCAATCTTGTCTTAGGTTCTCTCTTTCAATACGTTTATGCATTTTTGGCTTCACTACAACTGTTTAGAGAGTAAAGTATCTTGCACTTGCTCTGTTCTATCTTCTACACAGGATTGCACTACCCCATTGGCAACATTGCTGACATTTGGAACATATTATGCAATTCATGATGGAAAATTCATGCCAGCAAGTCAAGCATTCACAATCCTGGCATTATTCAGCATCCTTATGCGAACCTTCTCTATAGCACCTTTAGGTAGCTATTATGAGCAGAATTTTCTCCTGAAAACCTACTATTTCTAGCTCAAAAACATTTATGCAGAGTAAAACATACAAAACATATGAATTCGTTATGATGCACAGGGATTCAACTTGCTGGTGAAGCAAGTGTAGCCGTGAATCGTTTGCAGAGGCTACTTGATTCGGATAGAACAGGCAATCCCAGTATGGGACATGACAGTGCATTAGTTGGGTTCATATTCTCTAATTCAGTTTGTCTGGGAATCATCACTGATATATTGAGTCTGAACCATGTGACGTTTGTTTCATACAGACAACAGAGGAGTATGCAGATGAAGCAGTCATAGTTGAAGACTGTTCTTTTGCATGGGAGCTGGAAAGTCCACATAGACCAAAAATCTCTAATGCAAGTGAAGGGAATTTCTGTAAACCAGAAGAAAAATCAGAGGAAAAAATTAGCGAATTTCAATTCACTCAGATTCAAACTATGCAAGAAAAATCAGGAAAGAGATCAGTATTAGAAGATATAACACTTTCAGTGAAGAAGGGTGAAGTGATAGGCATATATGGTGCTGTTGGAAGTGGGAAAAGCTCACTCCTGTTTGGGATTCTAGGTGAAATGCAGGTATTCATCATGCTCCCAACTCTATCAGAAAAGTATTTCATTTGATATTTGTTAAAGAAATCCATAATCTCTCCTATGCAGTGCTTAAAAGGACGAATATTTGTTCAACGTGATGTGGCCTATGTGCCTCAGCAACCATGGATACTTAATGATACAGTTTGGAGAAATATAGTGTTTAGCAGTCCTTATGATCCTGAACGTTATGGGAGAACTGTTTCAGCTTGCGCTTTGGAAACTGACATCTCACAGTTTGCCGGTGGTCATGATGCAGAAATTGTATGTCTTCTCCACTATTAGTTATTATCTCCGAATGCTGGTAATGGGGTTTCTGATGATTCTATTCTCTAATCAAGGGAATACATAGATTGTGGAAATGAATATATTTATTCCTACACTACGAGCAAATAACATCTCTAGAATTCACTGCTCATGGAATGATAAATTATAAACACATTATTATCCTTGATTCTCGAGTAAAAAATCTCGTAATGCTTTCTTTTGACCTGAAAACATCGTCAGAAGTAAACTGGGGTCAAATGTATGGCATTCTGTATTTTATGAGTCTGTTGTGTCAGAATTTATAATTTCTGAAGTTCTATTATCTTATGTGTAAGGTTAATAATATCCGATGCTCTGATGTATAAGATTATGCGTATTTTGTCTGGTGCCATTTCATTGTGATATATAGTAAAGTAGAGCTCTCATGGGCCTTTATTAATATGGCCTTAGGGAAGGTTTATTAACCACACTCATTTATACCAGGGTGAACGAGGAATTACTCTAAGTGGAGGCCAGAAAGCACGCATCGGTCTTGCACGAGCTTGCTACAGTTCAGCTTCTGTTCTTCTATTGGATGATCCGTTTGCGGCTGTTGATGTGCATACAGCTAAACATATGATCAATAATGTTCTGAATGGAATACTGAAAGGGAAAACAGTAATTTTGGTGACGCATAATAGGACAGCACTTTCTGTTTGTGACCACACCTACTCTATTGAAAACGGCTATTTGATAGATAGGGATCAAAAGTCAACTGAGTCCATGGATTCAATAAAGAGTGGAAATGATGCTAGTTTGGATTTTGATGATCACCAACATCTTGAGGCAGATTCTATTCTGGGTATGATGAATAAGGAATTTCTTCCTGGGGCAGAAGAAAACTTGGGATCGCAAAACATTGCATCACATAATTTTGATATCAAGAACAGGGCTACAGTGATGGAAGGCAAAGTGGAAGGGTCTGTGCGTGCATCCACATGGATAGCTTATGCGCGAGCTTCAGGCGGGTATGACATCACCCTATCCAGTTTTGTTTTCCATTCACTAATTTCTTCTTGGTTATGCTAATGTCTAGGGGAAACTGCAACACAAAATCACATATATGCAATAGTTCCATATGCCATTGATAATATAGGACGCAAAATTTCATAGCCTGCTCGAGTAACCGATAACACACCTTAGTAACGGTATGTAGTGAGCAACCCAAGTATGGGAGGCACAGATGAAGAAGGCAAACCATTCATGTCTAAAATTTTTCCCAGGGAATGCTATACTAGAGGACTAATATTTAGGTGGATTATACAAAAGGTGAGAAGATTAGGCATGAGGGTAGGCACTACTCTCATGTAAAAACATTAGAATTCTTGACATCATAACACCTGCTTGGAGTTTTTCTTTCTCTTTCTCTCTCCACAAACGCTTTTTGGGATACTATTCTGAAACAAAAATCTAAATGCAGTCATTGTAATAAACTTCCTTTCATTTAAATTAAACAGTATGAATATTCAACTAGCAATGAAAACTCTTGGAAAGTAAAGATAGAGGAAACAGAAGGCATCCGTTGTAAAGTTGGCAATGGTAACTAACAAACATTATTTTCAGAAACTCAAAGAAATTCAGAACTTTGTAAGTCAAAAACACCTTTTCTGAATTCTATAAAGGGCAGATATGTTTTATTGATTCCAGAATGGCTGCATACCATGGTTGGTACTAGTCACTCTAGTTATGTCTCTTTTATGCCTGCTTCCTTCACAGTACTTTTAGTCCTATACTGTCTTGAGTACGGCCATGCACACTATTATTTGATTTTCGTTTGTTCTCTGTCTTTCTATCTGTATGGCAAATTGGAAGGAAAGAATAGATGCAGTCAGTAACAATAAAATTTTTATGGGATAGAAGATTCTTGCATCAGACAAGAGGGTAGGGCAAAGTGCGTTTCCTTCTGCATAGACTATACCACCTGTATAGGAATAGCATTTGGGAAATATTTAATATCCTCAAATTGCATAACTAATGTTAAGTATGTTTGTTGGCAATGCAGACTTGTCTTTTTCTCTCTTGTCTTGCTGTGTTTTATGATTTCACAATCAGTGCGTGTCATGGTAGATTACTGGCTGAGTGTGTGGACACAGAGAGAATACCATTTACCCTCAGAAATTTACCTGACAACATATGCAAGTCTTGCAATTGGAGCAACCATACTTTCTATTTTCAGAGCCATTCTATTTACGCATGCAACCATGATTACAGCTACAGAAATGCATAAGCAGATGGCTGAGCGAGTGCTTCGAGCACCACAATCTTTTTTTGATCAGGTAAACATTTAATTAAAATCGTTATTTAAACTTATATCATGTTGGGGTCTTGTACGATAAAAAAATTAGCAATATGTGCTCATTGATTCTTTTTTTAAGCATGCAGAATTTATCAGGTAGAATTTTGAATCGTTTCAGCAAGGATCAAGCTTTAGTTGATGAGACATTACCTGTTACAGCCCAGGTTCATGCTAGGGGTAGCCTATTCACTGCGTATTTTGCTTTACTAAATGGGTATGCACCTAAATAGGGAGTTTACATATTCTTTTCCTGAACTGCAGCTTATGCTTGAGTTGTTCGTATCAAGCTTCGGAAACCTGTTGATTATTGGAGCTCTTCTTCCATGGTTTTTATTAACATTGCCTCCCTTTATCCTTTTCATCTTCTACATTCAGCGAAGATATGTTGTTGTCTCACGTGAACTTAAGAGGATTGAGGCAATTTCAAGATCACCTATGTATGCCCACTTTTCACAAACACTGCAGGTAATGTTATGGTTTTTCTGCTTTGTGCATGCTGTTCTACAGTAATTTTGGATTCATATATTGAAATAGACTTACAAGAAGTAGATGATATTTGGGCGCATCATGTGGAGGCCTAGAAACCTAAAACGTTGCAAATTAGATGGACTGAAAATGTAGCAGGCAAACTATGTAATATAACATAATATAGTGACTTTTGGGTGAAATTAATGTTTATAGGCTGCAAAAAGGAAATATCGATTCTATTTTAGTACATTGTAAAAATCACTTATGCCGTAGGTTGATGGGACTATGCCTCGAGACTGTATTAAGTCACTGAAATATGAATGCCCATCCCCCTATAGAATATTATAACATAAACTATATTATGTATGAAAAATGCACTTGGAAAAGTTTCATCAAGTCCCTGGCTAAGTACAATGCTAACAAATGGTTAAAGATAAGTAGTGAATGTAGGTTATACAAGTCTGGTTGAGAAAGATGTGGATAGATAACAGAACTAAATATGAAACATTATGTACTAATGAGGAACATCTGTGAATGAGCTGGGCTTTAAACTTTTATAATGCAGAGCCATCTTCATACTTTTTTCTTTTATGGGCGAATGCTTATTACAGGGTATTGTTTCTGTGCGTGCTTATGGTGCACAGTCTGAGATGCATCAGACATTTAGAGCATTAATCGATGCAAATCATCGGCCCTACATAATGTTTTTGCACGTATCACGCTGGTTGGGTGTGCGGCTTGACTTTGCAACTAGTTTATGTGTCACAGTTGCATCACTTCTTGTGCTTGCTTTGAGACACCGCATCTCTCCTGGGCTAGCAGGTGAACCATAAACCTTACCTATGTAGAGATAAGCTATTGTGACGTAAATTTGTTGGTTGGACATAGCAAAAGCAAAAAGAAACAGTTTGGTTTTGGTAAGTTTCCAAAGAAAACCAAAGGAAACCGAGAAACCGCTAACCTTAACCATTTCTAATATATAACATGGCAAAAGAAGCCTCTCACCTGATTTATTTTCTTCAAGTTTTCCAAGAAAATAATTGAATGTTTGTATCTTCGGGTATAGGTGTTGTATTAGCTCAAAGCTTGCAAGTGACCAGCTTCATGCAGTTTGCAGTCCGGCAAGCAGCCGAAACGGAGAATTATTTGACAAGCATAGAAAGAATCCAAGAGTATATCGACCTTGAGTCTGAGGCCAATCCATCTACCCAACCAGGAATTATCAAAGAAAGTTGGCCGTCATATGGGGAGATAGAGTTTAAGGAGTATGTGATGACCTATAGGGTGGACCTGCCACCTGTTTTAAATGGAATCTCATTCAAAGTAAGGAATCGAATTAATCAGAAAGACATGGAATGCTGAAGAATATAAAGTATAGGGAAAATAGAAGTGAATGGAGGCTTGCTTATCCTTATGCATTCCAATAGGTCAAGGCAGGAGAGAAAGTCGGGATATTAGGGCGGACTGGTGCTGGCAAGTCGAGCTTGGTTGCAGCCCTTTTCCGGATGGTAGAAAACAAAAACTGTTCAGGGGATATATTCATTGACAGCATAAACATTAAAAATGTAGGCCTTGACGATCTGCGGCAACGGCTCTCCATAATTCCTCAGGTTAGCCGCTCCCCAAAGTGAAAGCTCGCGAGATCTACCTTACCGCATATGAAGAATAAGCATCATATGCCGATATGCATATGTAGAGATGAAATGATGTCACCAGATATAACTAGCTTTATAACAGCATAGAAACATTTTGCGGGAAGCATCGTCTTTTCTCGTTCGCTTCTGTTTGTTATTTCTATGACAACATTGTTAATGAACAAAATTGATACCCATAGTTTCTTTTACCTTATGATTAATATGCAATGGTATGATTCTTTTGTTGTGTTCCAAACAGGATCCGATATTGTTCCATGGCACAATCAGATTCAATCTTGACCCATTTCAAAATTATTCGGATTTTGACATCAATGAAGCCCTATCAAGCGTCCACCTCTCGGTAAAGATCCGGAGCTTGGACAGAGGATTGGACAGTGTTGTAGCTCAGAATGGTGAGAATTTTAGTGTTGGGGAGAGACAACTGCTTTGTCTTGCTAGGTCTATGTTGAGAAGGTGAGTACTTTGATGCATACTTTTTGCATACAGATTGTTATGGTATTAATAGAATAATCTAACCCATGGTCTAACTAGCATAGTTCTTTTTTTTGCATAAATTATTTGAATTATTTTACGCGATAAATAAGGAAGACTGAGAGGAATGCATTTTATCATTATATCTGATATGCAATAAGGCACTAGAGAATGTGTATATGCAGTTGAAGAAAGGAAGAAAGCTACATTAAAGTCTTTTGAGGCAAAAATAACTTAACTTAAAAAAGGCCAAAATGTTTTTATGCCTTAAACAAAAATAGATCTACACACTTGTGAAAAAGTCTACAGCGAAATTTGCCTTCAGAAAATCTCCATATGAAAGAAGTCTTTTGTCATTTGGTCGATTGTATTTGTTTCATCATTTCAAACAAGCAGCACCCAATTATTTTTTTAGAACCATTCTGTAATCAGTGGTCATAAAAATTCCCATGCTTATCATTTGGATGGGGTTTTGAAGATCGAAAGTAATAGTGATGGATGAGGCAACAGCAGCAGTTGATGGAGAGACGGACAAGCTGATACAATCGACAATACGAACTGTATTCCATGATTGCACGGTGCTCACTGTGGCTCATCGGATCAATACAGTTATAGATTTTGACCATGTCTTGATACTCGGTACTGGCGGCTGTATTGCCGAATCAGGAAGTCCAGTCAGCCTTCTCGATGATCATCCAGGTCTTCTTTTCTTCTCTCCATCTTCTCCAGCAATACGTTTGTTCTAATTGCTGTATGCTTATATACTAAACATGTGATTCAGTGAGTAGTTTTGGTTCATGCAATTTCAATGGATTTATGCTGTTGTCTTTAAGGTGGCATATTTGCCGAAATGGTTCGGAAAACTGGTCCGATTATCTCAAGAAGGTTGCATGAAGCTGCACGTGATGCTGCAAACAGGAGGAAGATGGTGAATCGACGAGAAAATTAGGGTCTGTCGAACCAAAGCTATACACAAAAACTTATGTTTTTAAAGATTAAACCACAATGAATTCTCAAAATATACATCTGTTTGAACCATGACAGACTGCTATCGGATATACAAAATGTATGAACTCTAGCTTTGGGTAATGAGAAAAAGTGTATATGAAAACAGGATTATGATTAAATGATTGATTATGCACAATCAGCCTCGACTTTTCGCAAAAATGTGAATGTATATATGCTCTACTTCCTCCAAGCCATACACAAGAGTGAGCATCCGAATGTATAACTACTTTAAAACCAAGTAAACCATGATTAATTATGCTCAAAGAATCTCAACATGATTACTTGGTCATTACAGATAGTGAACCTCAAAATGATTAATTAAGCACTCAATTGTTAAATACCTTTGGAATGGTATTAGTTTCTTTGGAAACCATGATGGTTTTAACAAAAGATTCAAATGGTAAGAATCATAATGCTCCCTATATGGATGAGCAAATTACCAGCAAGTAATATTTCATACACTCAAACAATCTTCTTTTTCTAGCGATATAAATTGCAGAAAATCCCCAATCCTTCATCAATGCTGATTTATGCATCTATGAGGATAGTTTGAAAAAGCTGAAGTTGAGAGAGATACAT
>JBBBWG010015556.1:94619-136230 GCA_037176905.1 Azolla pinnata
AACAACAAATTGACTTCCCAATTTCATAAAGTAAATGAATCAGTAGTTTCTTTGCTTCCAATGTATCACTACTTCTACATTATGTTGATCTTTGTGAAGAAGAGGAATATTTGAGGCAACTTATTCCGCACGATTGTTTGCTTTTTGTGTGTTTGAACCTTGCTAATCCAACAATAGTTGCTTTCCTTCCAATGTATCATAGCTTCTACATTCTGCTAAATATTTATGTGAAGAGGAGTATTTGAAGCGACTTATTTTGCACAATTGTTTTTTTTTTGTGTGTGTGTGTGTGCTTGAACTGTGCTAATCCAACAAATTTCGAAATCTTGAGCTAACATTGTTGTGCTGCTTCCAAAAATCTCTTAGAATTTCATGCATTCTAGAAAGTTTTTGGAACTTGTTGATGATGTGTTCGTTTTTGGAGTTTTCCTTTTTTTTTTCTTACATTTAGTTCTCAAGAACATTAGTTAAATACATGTGTTCACCTTAATCCCAATCAGTTGTAGTACGAACAAAATTCCCATGTTATAAAATGCACAAGTAAAATAAAAAAGAAATATAATTTGATGACCCCAACCATTAGGATCGAATCACTAATCTTATAGAATGAGTTTCTTTAGACTGTATTTTTGTTATATTAGATACCGATGATCTTACTTTAATCCTAATTAAATCAATCTAATCATGTGCATCATGTATGATATAAATGCATGCTCATGAATCATGCATAGGCCTAACACCGGCACTCATTAAAGCACATGATCAAAATTGATCAGTTGCCTTTAATAGCTAGAAATTCTCTAGCACAATTATCGTTGCATTAACAAGTGATTAATTGTTTAGATCCTCATTGATCTCCAATTTGATCTTCCAATATTATTATTTTGAGTCTTAATCACGACCATTTATACAATATATAACCTTTTTTTTAATAAGCATATACTTTGATTAGTGAACAAAGAGATCATCATATTGGCTATAAAACGTGTCTAAACAAAAACCCGATGAATGGTTGGTTACAATCATCACAACCAACCAAATTAACATCTTAAAATAGCATCAAGTTATAGGCAACGAAAAATGATAGTTTGACAATAAATAACACTATCTTAGACTATGTTGTAGTTGTGTAAAACACTGCATCTTAATGACTCTCTTCGAATCTAACGTGTGTAAACAGAAACCCAATGAATAGTTGGTTACAATCATCACAACCAACCAAATTAATATCTTAAAATATCAAGTTATAGGCAACGAAAAATGATAGCTTGACAATAAATTACACTATCTTAGACTATGTTGTAGTTGTGTAAAACACTACTTTTTAATAACTCTCTTTGAATCTCCCTCAATGGCCTCATATTGATATCAACGTGCCAACATGACCACAAATGTATGTATGATGAGATTCTATACATACATACATACATACATAGATATATATATGCATGTATTGTCTATGTGCCTTCTGTGTAATCTCCAAGGATATAAATAAATATATATATATATTATATACAGTGTTCACGTATGTATGTATGTATGGATGCATATAACGTAACATTCGCAAGCTTCTGGTTTTGCAAACATGAATGCTATGTGTTTTTTGTCGATTTTTGAAAAAAAATACGATCCCGATTTCTTTTCTTTTGTTCAGAAAAAATAGTTTGTATTTAAATCTTTTGATTAAATCTACCGTTCTTTCTGGTCCGAAACATACTTCTGGACAATTTCTTGAACCTGGAGTGCTCGAATCATATTCTCGATTGCGTTTGCAGCTTGCGAAAGTATGATCTGTTCTATGCATAGATGTATGGATGTTTGTGATGCACATTCGCATGTATATGTAGATGTATGTATGTATCTATGCATGCATGTACACACATACGGCCTGTATGCATGTACACAACGGACAGTATGCATGTACACACATACGGACCGTATGCGTGTATTTGTACGGTGTGCATGCATGTATGTGCGCCACGCACGCATGCGCATCACATCCACCATCGCATGCATTGTGCGTGCATGCATGCATGCATGCATCGTGCACTTTTTTTTGGGTTTTTTTTAATGTTTTTTTTATTTGGTGGTTTCTCTTTTTTCCCCTTTTTTTTTTAAGCGAGCCTCGAAAAAAGAAAAATTAACGAGCTGTGACGTCATCGGTGACGTCATCGGTGACGCCATCCCGGCCGACCATTAACTGAATATTTATTATTATATTCAAATTGTCTTATCATTTATATATATATATAAATAAGGGAAAATGATTAAAAAAAAAAGGCCTAACAAAATTAGAAATTACATTTGGACTCCTACCGAAACTTGAGGCCTCGTTTTAAAAAGTTTAACACGTAAAATTGATCGATTGATTAACGCCAAATCCATTGATTTGCGAGTTCGATTAACACCAAATGAAACCGATCGATTAAACCGTTCGATGATCGCTTGATCGGCACCGGAATCGATCGCGTCGATCCGTTCGTTTAGAATTCTGAATTTTATCGGTTTAAAGCGAAATCCATCGATTTTTGTGAGCTCATTAATTAGCATCAAATGAAACCGATCGATTCATAACGCTCGATGACCACCTGATCAACAGTGAATCGACCGCGTCGATCTCTGTTCGTTTACATCCTAAATTCATCGATTAACGCAAAATCCATCGATTTTTGCGAGTTCAATAATTAGCATCAAATGAAACCGATTGATTAAACGCTCGATGATCACCTGATTAAACGCTCGAAATGAACGGATTGATCGCATCGATCCGTTCATTTCGATTCTTCGTTTTACTAACCCTCTGTTTAAAAGCAGCGAACATTTCGCCGGGAAATCGATCCGGCGGGAAGCGGATCAGGAACAAAAATCATACTCAGGGGAATTAATCACGTGTTAATTCTAGCGGAAAGCTAATCTAAGATTAGGCGTTAATTTGTAATTTCTGATTTTTTTCTGATTTTGTTAGGCATTTTATTTTAATTTTCCAATATATATATATAATATAGAAGATATATAATATATATAATATATAGAATATATATATATTATTATATATATATATATATATATAAGTTTGACATTGGCGGCTTCCAAACCCTAACCCTAACCCTAATTCTGCATGCTGCAGGAGAGCTCCATCGCCATCGCCTCCTGCTCCAGCTTCCAAACCCTAACCCTAATTCTGCAGGCTGCAGCAGAGCTCCATCGCCCTCGCCCTCGCCCTCGCCATCGCCATCTCCATCGCCGATCATCGCCATCATCGCCGTTTAATTTCTGAATCTCCCCTCGCCCTCCGAACCCTAAATCCTGCACTCCTCCTGCTCCGCCGCCATGGCGCCTTCTCCTGCACCTCCCGCAGCTCCTGCACCGTCGACCACAGACAGTACGTCCGCCGAGTCCCCTCCTGGCCGCCATCGCCATCCCCATCCCAGCCCCGAGCTCAGGGCTTCCATCCTCAGCCTGCTCACCTGGTACTGGCTCCGCGACTTCATCTCCCTCGGCAACAGCAGACGGATCGAGGTAAGCGATCGTCGCCCCCAGAAATTCCTTCCACGTTTCGATATATGTGCTGCATTTTCTTCGTTTCAATCTCTCAGGAAACCCTAAGTTTTTCTAGAGCAAAGCGCACACATTATACACCGGTTCAGATTCTTCTGCTCCTTCGATCTCTAAGTTTTCTCGAAGAATCGCGCGCATTGTTTACGGTTCACATTCTTCGTCTTCAATCTCAGGAAACCCTAAGTTCTCTAGAACGAATCGCACACAGGATATATGGCTCATATTCTTCGTTTCCAATCTCAGGAAACCCTAAGTTTTCTAGAACAAATCGCATACAGGATACATGGCTCAGATTCTTCGTTTTCAATCTCAGGAAACCCTAAGTTTTCTAGAACAAATCGCATACAGGATACATGGCTCATATTCTTCGTTTTCAATCTCAGGAAACCCTAAGTTTTCTAGAACAAATCGCACACAGGATATATTGGTTCATATTCTGCATTTTCAATCTCAGGAAACCCTAAGTTTTCTAGAATAAATCGCATACAGGATACATGGCTCTTATTCTTCATTTTCAATCTCAGGAAACCCTAAGTTTTCTAGAGCAAATCGCACATATTATGTGATGCGGTTCCTATTCTTCCACGTTTCAATCTCAGGAAAACCCTAAATTTTTCTTAAAGATTCGCACACATTACATACCGTTCATATTCTTGGGTCCAATCTCAGGCCGATTGAACCCTAATTTCTGATCGGCACCCACCGCATTAATTCCGATGCAGACTCGTTTCTGGATAATTGTCTTCTCTAATTCTTCGTTTGATCTGTTAATAATGCTGTCATCTATCTATATTATACATCCTAGCGACCGTCTTCGACGTCAATCCTCTTCGATTTAATCTTCCTTTGATTTCCTGTCTGCCCATGGATCATCGTACCCAGTCTAGTGCACTGAATTTCTTTGTGCCCAAGAGTGTTACAAATAAATCAACCAAATAAGTGGTCCTTGATGCTGCTGATCTTCTTATAATATGCGAAGTTTATACATGATTTACTAATTAGGGCGTACTCATGCGGTAATCAGCTGCATACACAAAAGCTATTGATGTTTGCTAGCTAGCTAGTATTCAAGCATACATTGATTCTGAATGTTTTCTCAGAATATAGTGCATAAAATGCACCAAAAAATGCCAGCTAATTCAATTTGATAAAGGGTCTTTCTGCTCAATATTGTCACAAATCGACAAAATATTGTAGTCCTCGATGCTCTTCTGAAATTATTCGTTTACAGTGTCATGCAATAATTATTCGCCACATACTGCGACAAGCTTGTATTCATGTTTAATGCTAAGGCTATGATTCGAGCATTATACATTGCATGACAACGAATCTCTAGTGATTGGAACGTGCTGATAACTGTAGTGCAGCTTATAGCTGGGCCATGGATTGGAGAAGAATTGTTCAGAAACGGCACCGCATTGACGAATTGCCATTTCTAAGCAATTCTTCTTTCAATCCATGGCCAGCTAATATAGATGCAATATAGTTGTTGGCACTTTTTAGTGATGCTAGGCTATGATTCTAGCATTATACATGCATGAGACCGATCGATCTCTAGCGAAAAAATGCTAAAAATTATATTGCAGCTAGCTGGCCATGGATTAAAGAATGATTATAAATGGCACTGCATTTGACAAATTATATCTGCTTCTTCTGATCAGAAATAATTCCCTAGGCTGACTTTTGTGGAAAGGAACGAAGAATATTCTCGGTTCCCTACAATTCATGTCATCGAATTGGCTATCATCATTAAAGAGATCGTGATAAGTATTCGAAGCGTATTCTAGAAGCGACAATATATAGGTGACAATTGATAATTAATCGTACCCATCGATTATAACCTCTGATCTTTTATGAGCAGACATGACCTAGTCGCGAGTGGTTAGAATTTTAAGAGTCTGTTTCGATGTTTATAAATCGATCAGATGGGCTGTGCTCTAGTGATCAATATCGAGGTTTCTCTCGAGACTGTGATCAATATGAATTCCACTTGCATTTAGATATATGGTCAACGTATGCAAATATTATGGGCCCCGGATACTTGATTCGCTAATGATCGGATCGATAAGCTTTCGCATTTAATGTCAAATATTTGATCAGCCCTAGCTAGCTTGATGGTATAGAACCAAAACTTGTAGATTGGTTTTGTTATGTTGTTGCCTTGGTTTGTTATAAATATACAGCTTGCTGCCTGTTGTTCTCTCGCTCTTTGATTCTCTATATTTGTCTCCATTATTAATTAATTAGTGTTCTTAGCAGACCGCAACTCTTGAATATAGAACCTCTGTAAGCTTCTCCGTATTATAATCCGTTGTTCATCGACAGAAGCACAGTTGTAGAGTATTGCAAGTATTCGGCCAGCGAATTGCCATGCATAACACGCACCATTTCAGATTCATGAGCATTTCATAGATATACTACAAGTGACCAGATCAATGGTACCATACATTGGAACTGTTTCTAGCAGTTTATTTGTATGATGATATTGAATACGATCGAACCCAAAACTTGCAGACGGTATGAATGTGATCAAACCCTCTAACCTATTAGAAATGATTTAGGTGCTAATTATGTTGCCTGCAAGCAGTAATTAGGTCATGTCCTGATCAAGCTGCTTTTTGAAAAAAGGATGAGAAGAGGAAAGATCCATCTTCGTATGTATCCTCAACTCAAATGGGAATTATTATAAAGAATGAGCCCAGGTCAACCTCGTATTGCAGAGGGCCCACGAATTAAAGAATACTATTTTGCGATACCCGTTGTTCGTTTGATCAAAGAATCGATACATTAGCAAATCAATGACTCAAATAATTTGTACTTTCAATCAAATTATAATCAATTAATAACCATAAACAATTGATTTCTTCTCGCTTAGATCGACTTCATGGGATTCTTTTTGACTTGAATCGAATCATTAGATATGTAAGTTCATATGCAAATCAGCTATTGACTTAAATCGTGGGAATTAGAAACAAAGACTAGAGGCGGGAAACGATAAATAGTTTTTCGAGGTAGATTCATGCAGCATCATCGATCATGTGATTCAAAAGATGGGCATTGTAGCATCATCGATCATGTGATTCAAAAGATGGGCATTGTAGCATCATCGATCATGTGATTCAAAAGATGGGCATTGCAGCAAGATCACGTCTGTCTCAGCATCAGCCACGATCAGAATGCATTCCAACATATCGATGGAACATGCAAACCCACGAGGTCGGGGTGAATGAAGTGGGCATATGCTGATAGCATGAGATCTTTTGGTTGTTGGCACGATCTATGTTCGTTCATTGGGGAGTAAAGAGCAACAATGCAGCAAGATCATGTCCTTAGCCAAGAGAACGCGTTTTCGGGCACATCTCATACATGTTCTTATGAACACAACCTTTTTTTGTTCCCCAGCTTCTCTCTGATATCGTATAATAAGTCAATTGAGAATGTGCCCCATGACCAAGAAGGCGGTTTGGTGGGGCTTCTCGAGAGTCCTTCTAAAGGTTGGGCTTTTGCAACTAGATCCTTGCAAAAAAGTGAGGAACACGACGATTGGAGGGGCTTCTTGAGTGTCCTTGTAAAGGTCGGACTTTGCAACTACTAGATAGATCTCTGCGAAAAGTTGACAGTTCCTCGAAGGAACACTGCACAAATTTGAAAGAGTATGATTCGCATTAATCTAAAACAGTACGATTCGCATTACGTGATGCACAACTTTCACCTCGAGTTTTGATTTGCAAGCTCGCAACAAAGAGAATACCGATTTGCCAACGCTTGGAACAAAGAGAGCACCGATTTGCGAATCGCTCGAAACAACGGAATGCTTCACTCCAGTTCTGATTTGCAAGCTCGGAACAAAGAGAATACCAATCTGCAGTCGCTCGAAACAGCAGGCAGAATACTCCACTCAAGTTCTGATTTGCAAGCTCGGAAACAAATAGAAATACCGATTCGACGCAATCGCTCGTAACAGCAGAATAACAGCTCGAAAGGCCAGATTTTTCTTTTCACCCGACTGCTCTTCTGTAGAAGCTCGATGGGACTTTGACCTTCCCTTCAAGACAAAGCAAGCATCAAAGGCCATTTTCAGCTGCAGTTTGTTGAGTGAATGCTTTTTTTTTTATACAGTTCTTCATGTCTTCAGCAGTTTGTTGAGTGAATGCTTTTTATACAGTTTTTCATGTCTTCAGCAGAAGAAGGGCATTTTATGTGGTTTTCGTTTCTTTTTGAGGAAGAAGGGTATTTTCTGAGAATACCTAAAACCTGCAGAGAACAATTCTTTCTTCGTCTTCTGTGCGAGAGGCAGAAGAACGACGATCGGCGACGCAGAAACGAGAGGATCGCCTCCGCCGAAGCAGGAGCAGCGCGAGTTCTTCCTCGATCTCCAGAATGGCGGAGCAGAAGCAGAAGCTGAATCAGAATCAGAATCAGACGCAGAAGCAGAATCAGAATCAGACGCAGAAGCGGAAACTGAAAGAGAAACAGAAGCAGAAGCGGAAACTGAAAGAGGAACAGAAGCAGAAGCGGAAACTGAAAGAGGGACAGATGCATTGCAAGGTCTTCCCCGATCACGAGGATGTGCGGAGCAGAAGCAGCAGCACAAAGCAGAAGCTGAAGCAGCTCGAAGTTCCTCACGCTCTCATCAGGACGGCGTGCCGCCAAGAGCTTCTGCTCCGTGCTTCTGTTCCGTGCTTCTGTTCCCTTTCGCGTGTTTAGAAAAATGGGATCTTTATGGTCACAGCTTTGCGGCACATCCACCCCTTGCAGTATAATGCTCCATGCTTTGTGCTGCATGCTTCAGTCGGGCTCCAGGCACGATGGTCTGTTCAGGAATTCGTTCTGTTTCGTTTTCTCCCGTTTCAAAGAAGCAAGGATGTGGTTAGCTGTGTCCACATGAATGAGGTTACATGGCACGAGGATTCACTGCCTGAAACAGTAGTTTCCGGTTTATCACTGATCTGCTGATTAGTGTATCCGCCCCCGAAGTATAGTGCCATGCTTCGTGGGATATGTTTCAGTCAGGCCCCCAAGCATGATGGCCTGTTACAGAAGTTTACCACGTGGACCTTACGCGAATTTGATGAGAGGTCGGGGTTGCAGTGAAGTAATTGATATCTTTCATATCAAAACACTCGATAATGCTGCGTCATGTCAAGGCCTGGTAGAAATCAGTTCATTTGAGATCTATGCACAATGAAATGAGTGTCATTATGTTTCGGAGAGAGTTTTCCTATGCACATTGTGGTAAAATCACTCCATGATCTGCTGGATCTTGTATAAGAAATACATGCCAACTTCTTCCAACTCATTTCATGGCCAAAATGTGATGTTGTCCAATGAGGGGCAAGTATGGGATTTGTTTAATCAGGGCTATTGGTTTGGTACGACCTCATGGAGGGTCAGGCATTCTTTATCAGCGAATACTGTCATGAAACCATTGAGTCTATGATGCGAATGTCATGCCTAGGACATTTCTGATGGAGTCAGTCATTGTTTTAAAGCTATAAATATAAAATGTACTCCTTTTTGTGGCAAGAAACGTGCATGGTCTCTTATAGGTAATGCTTCTGGCAGTGCTTTGACAGCAGTCTGTTATACTATAAGTTTCTGCATGCAGCATTATGTAATATTGATTGCTAAATCTAAACTCTCTGTATATGTTTCAGGCTGATGACCTATATGATATGAACCCGAAGGAATCGGCAGCATATTGTGAAGAATTATGGAAGACAGCAGTCGATAAAGAGAGAAGACAACTTATGAATTCAGATGCCACTCCTTCCATTTGGAAGCTTCTATGGCATTCATTTGGAATCGAATATGCTAAAGCCTCAATATACAAGCCAATTTGGCTAGTTGCAGTAGTAATGCAGGTAAATGTAAAGAATTGTGCTATTGGTTAGCAGTCAAACACGGTGAACATTCATTTTCAAAAAACATTTACATTTAAAACTAGTCAATTTCGGGTCTTTGTTAGGGGAATGTACATCCTAGTTTTAGACTCATGATCGGAAAAGAACGTCAGGCCAGAACCATCATCGTAGGTTTCTTTTCAGATGAGCACTATAATATGCAGGCATTCCTATTTGATAGCAGCTTATGAACGTTTTAGCACCAAGGTTTTGATTTAAGGGCCTGGCTCACCTCATATTATTTACCAAGATACCACAGTCATCCTTAAGTATTTATTGAATGTAATTTAGTACACAGTGTGTGGGAATTGAGTCCGACAACATAGTGCTTGTGTATTTGGTTTGTATAACTG
This sequence comes from Azolla pinnata, assembly GCA_037176905.1. Taxonomy (NCBI): domain Eukaryota; kingdom Viridiplantae; phylum Streptophyta; class Polypodiopsida; order Salviniales; family Salviniaceae; genus Azolla; species Azolla pinnata. Next base: position 104,434 of record JBBBWG010015556.1, read on the forward strand.
TGTGATCTTCCATCTTTCCTTGAGATACTGAAGATTGATATAGTAAGTGGTAATACACAATTTTGTTGGTTAAGGAATGTGCATATAGTGTACTATGGATATCTAAAGAATGTATTGCAGTGACGAAGTGATTGTAACCCCTGAATTGAGTGACATTTTTTCTGTAAAGATGAGATTGTATCTTTTTCCAATAGAATCTTTTGAAATATTCAGGTTTACATATTAAGAGCGATGATAAACATTGTAGCAGATCGACATAACTTCAAATGGTGGTGGGGGACCCTACTTATACTTGGAATGTTCACAGCAATAGTTGTTGCAAGCTTAGCACACCACTTATGCCTTGCATTGAGCATGAAAGTTGGTATGAAGATTCGTTCAGCTGTTAGTGTGTTTGTCTTCAATACGGTATGATAAACATGCACCAGTGTGGTCATTCTCAAAATCTCTTAAAATAAGTAGACATGATTTCTTCCTGTTGACTCAGATAATTATATTTTTTATGTTGCAGATTTTAAGAACAAAATTGGTCTTATTAATGGGAGCAAGTAGTGGAAATATGCTGAATTTGGTCACAAATGACACTCAAAAGCTGCTTGATTGTGCAACATACTTCCATTTTGGTTAGATTATCGTACTTGAGAGATCAATAGAAAGCTGCATTTTCATATTTTAGCATATATTTTATATATCTATCTTCATATCAAGAAATAACATTTGATAATATGCCGTCATGGAGTGGATTGGATTGGATGGGTGGATATGTGGATTTCTAGGTGCAAGGTCATGGGCAAGGAGGGAATATCAGAAACGGGCTTGGATAAGAGGATGAGTAGTTCACCATGTCCTTAATTGGAAGATGAGTGGACGAAAGAGGAACAATGGATCTGACGAGAAAATGATGAGGGATGCATAGATGTGGAAATTTGGGTGAACGGATAAGAATACGCAGATGGGCTATGAGGATGGAATAGTACCCAGTGAGTTGAGGTAAAGGATGTGGTTGAGGCCGAGTGGAGAATGGAGAACAAGATGGAAGATGAGACAAGGGGTGTGATGATTGTAATGAGAAGATACAAGAGTGGAAATAATGGAGAAGAGATGAGCACTTTCTCCAGATGCAAGACAAGATCCGAAGAAGACTATGGACTAATACATGAATACCTAATGAGAATGTAGGATGGCTTCCCATAATTGATGTAGGTCTATCTGAGTCAAGCAGGAGGAATGATCTCCTTAATCTGTGAATAGCATGATCTATCCTCTTCAACAGTATTGTGTGTGACAATTGTAGTACCAGTACCTATGTAGGTGTGCATAAACGTTTTTAGCAAAATAGCAAATGCAAAGGTAATAATGGTGAAAACCTGAATATAGGAATGCATGTATGTAGATACATATATATATATATATGCACCTATGCACACATCCATCCATCCATCTATACATACATACACATGCATAAGGACATACTTATGGAGTAAAATAGCTTCATAATGTATTGCAGTTTGGTTTTGCCTGGTGGAGCTTGCCACAGTCAGTATACTGACTCTAATTGAGGTTGGCGTCTCAGCAATTCCTGGCATAATTCTTGCCTTTCTAACCATTCCAATGCAGGTGAGTGTGTGTCTCTTTCTAATTGACTAATTATGAAGCTATGTGTGTATCCGGAAGCAGATTGATACATGTTGGAAACAGTGATGGAGAAACAGAGAATTGTGCTGGTTCTTTGTTAATTAGGTTGTGTGATTGTACTGTTGCCTTTCAACAACTACTCTCGCTGTCTCTTGAATTGTAGTGAGAACAGTCCAATGCAAAGTTGGTATTCCATCACCTCCTGTAGTAGGTCCCTTTTTTTAAAAGACAGGGTATCTCTATCTTATGTCATAGAAAACAGTTCAATGACAAATGCGGTGCTCTTATTCCACTACTTGTTGGTGTGATTGCGATGTCTGTGCTGGGCGAGTCAGAACATGCCTCAAAAATGTTGCTGATGTAAAAATTATTTGTGTAAGATTTGGATGGCTCGCACCTCCAGGAAGTTACGAATCAAGGCTGTGAAATACACAGATGAACGCGTACATTTAATGGCTGAAGTTTTGAATGGAATCAGAGTCATCAAATACAATGGCTGGATAGCTCCCTTCCTACATCGAATCTCTGATCTGCGAAATGATGAAATTCGTAGAATCAAGAACTCTTCTTATATTCGATCAACAACCTCTACCATAAGGGTATCATTCTCGTCTTTAGCATATAAAATTTACGGTCTATGTCCTCTTTATTTTTCTTTTCTAAAAAATGTATGTGTTTGGGCGCATGCACACATAATTGCTGTGTGAGGGTTCTCCATCGATGATCCCTTATCTAGATTTTGGGTCATTGCTAATCAACTAATATTGTTTGTGCACAGGATTGCATTACCCCATTGGCCTCTTTACTGACTTTTGGGACATATTATGCAATTCATGATAGAAACTTCATGCCAGCAAGTCAAGCATTCACAATTCTGGCATTGTTTAGCATTCTTGTGCGGACTTTCTCTATTGCACCTATAGGTAACTCTTATAATCAACAAAATCTCTGGGAACTAATAATGTGAAAGTAGAATTGTCATTACAAAACATCTATGCACTAGTAATTATACAAAATTGGAAACTATACAGGAATTCAAGTTGCTGGTGAGGCAATCGTTGCAGTGAGTCGTTTGCAGAAACTACTTGATTTGGACAAAACAAACAATTCTATTGTGGAAGATAACAATGCACCAGTTGGGGTCACAATCTCTTGTTCAAATACAGTCAGATGGTCTTTGTTGGTTCATTGAGTCTTTATCATGTTATCATGTTATGCATTGACCTTGTTTCTTATTGTTGTGTGCAGATAATAGAGGAGAATCCATCTAAAGATATCATGATAAAATACTGTTCTTTTTCATGGGAGTCCAGAAAAACACAGAAACTTCCTATTTCTGATATGCCTAAAATTACTGCTAGTCGAAGATTCGATCCAAACAAAGTACACACAGACATTGAATTAGAAAATGAATCAGAGAAAAATATTCAAGATTTTCCATTCTCACAGATTCAGGATACTCCAAAACTATCAAGAGAAGGATTCATATTAGAGGATATAATGCTTTCTGTTGGGAAGGGTCAAATGGTAGGCATATATGGCACTGTTGGTAGTGGTAAAAGCTCACTGTTGTGTGGTATCTTGGGTGAAATGGAGGTATTATGCTAATTCATTGTGTTTTCAATTCCATCAAGGACTTTCTGTTTGGTGATCGTGAATGAAGTAGATAATTTCTCCGTTGCAGTGTTTAAAAGGACAACTATTTGTTCAACGTAATGTAGCTTATGTCCCTCAGCAAGCGTGGATACTTAATGACACAATTCGGAGAAATGTAGTGTTCGGCAGTCCTTATTATCCTGAGCGTTATCAGAGGACTATTGCGGCTTGTGCTTTAGTAACTGACATCTCACAAATTGATGGAGGTCATGATGCAGAAATTGTATGCTTTCTTCACCGTTTCTTGTGTATGCTATTTTTACTGTATCTTGATTGCCTAAATTACTTCAATTACAATGCGGTTTCGAAGGAGAATTTCTCTTATAAAGTTAATACTTAGATTTTTGTATGATTTGGGTATATCCAAATACTTGGCTTTTCCCATGGTTTGGATATATCCAAATACCTAGTTTTTCCTATGATTTGGGTATATCCAAATACTTAGTTTTTCCTATGATTTGGGTGTATCATGCCTACACGGTTAGGAATAGAACATACTGTGACAGGTAGAAGTGCCTAGTCATGTAAGGTTTCATTCATCACAACACTTCATGACTCCGAGATGCTCTAAACCTCTCTCTCTCTGCTTGTAACCCAAATAATCTCTCTCTCTCTCTCTCCCACACTTGCTGTACCTTTCTCTCAAACGTGATGGGTATAAACATTGGAAACAATCTTCAGTCAATTGATTTTTCTTTAAAGAACTTATTCGATAGTTGATTTGTTTTTATTGTTTACTAATTCTTTTCTTTCCAATGAATTATCTTTTTATTTACGAGGTTTGTATCTTTGTTTTGAATATATTTGGTTATTTTGATATAGTTGTTGATTAGTAATTTTTTTAAAGGCAAGATACAGCTTGTATTGATAGGACATAAAAAGTACAAGGAAATTTTCTATCTTAGAGTCATAAGGCCGATCAGATTAGAAACTGACTGCCTATATCCATGAATTGCCTTCTTGTCCATCTTGTAGCTGTGCATATACACGATGGTGGGAATAAGGAAATCAGTGCTTTATAATTCCAGACTAAGCTCCCCTGTGAACGTTCATAAATATAGATGTTCAATGTGCTTCAGAACTTACTCCATTGCTTCCTAGATCATTCTGAAGTTCCTTGCATGATACTCTACTCCCCTTTCAAAGTGTGCATGAGATCATTTCATATGGCCTTTATTACCACAGATGTCAGCTGCAGTCTCTTGTACATCTTGAAATATAAATTTGCATTTAGATCTCCACAGTCCCTACATGTGACTGCAACTACATATTCCCATCTTAAATGGACTTTCTCTAATTCCTGAACTTGCAAGGTACCCAACAACCGAGATTCTACCTTTCTATACATATTCAAGTACTGATGCTGCTATCTTTTCATACAAGGCCATTATACCATCCACTATACCTCATAATAGTCGTCCATCTGCTTTTAGTACAACTACAAATAATCTCATAATGCCTCTCGTTTATCCTGGAAAATTACAGATTCCTATTTGGGTAACTTCCCTGTTCTGTAGTTACTAATAATTGTTGCTGTATTCTGTGAGAGTTAAGGTTACATATTTATGTAGTAGATATGAATCTGCTAAAATGCACTCAGTAATTATTAAATATGGTTTTTGTGCATAGCTGAATAATGTTAATCACTCATCCTCATTTTTATTAGGGTGAAAGAGGAATTAATTTAAGTGGAGGCCAGAAAGCACGTGTTAGTCTTGCACGAGCTTGCTACAGCTCAGCTCCTGTTGTCCTATTGGATGATCCTTTTGCAGCCGTTGATTTGCCTACAGTGCGGCATCTTATCGATAATGTTCTGAATGGAATACTGCAGGGCAGAACAGTAGTTTTGGTGACACATAATAAGACAGCTCTTTCTGTCTGTGATCAAATTTACTCAATGGAAAATGGCCGTTTGCTAGAGGGGGTTGATCATGGGGAAGACCCATCTGATTTTATTCAGGAAAAAGAGACTGAAAGTAATAGAATTTCAGATGTTTATAATTCCCAAAATACCGATTATGATTCAATGATGGATGCTGATACAACCATCAGGAAAGAGGAGGTCTTTCTCAAGAATGAAGAGAAGTTGGAATCTGAGGATATCAAATCACATATTTACGATATCAAAAGCAGGGCTACAGTGACAGAAGACAGAGTAGAAGGATCTGTGCATACATCCACATGGTTGGCTTATGCACGGGCGTCAGGGGGGTGAGTTTTTTCTCTTTTTCTTTCAGCAATGGTCTCCAGATATTGGTTAATTTTTCAGAGCTTAGATGAGCATATATAGTATTCGTTTATAAGATTAGGTACAACCCTCATAGCTTACTTGTGTAACTTATATTAACTCATGTATCGAAACAATCAAGGTAGTGGACATAGTGGGTAAGAAAGAAACCAAGTAATTATATTTTCTAAACAACATCATGCATTAGCTGTAATAGGAGATTGCACGTTGAGTGTAGGAAAAAATTAATGGAATCATATGAATGAGATTTTTGGCCCCAAGTCATTGTTTGTGTCGACAAAGTTTGCACCCACTTAAAATCTCTGTTATGTATATATCTCATGGCATGATAACGGTGAAACTAACCAAGTTACCATTCTGCAGCCAAAATTTAGATGCATTCTTCATATAAACTTCCACATGTTTTCTCAATGCTTAGAAAAGCTCAAATTAGTAGTAAAGCATCCCAAAAGAGATAATATGGATAAATGAGAAAGGAGTTTGGAAAAATTTCAATGATTTGTAGGTAAAAACAACCTTAAGGTATCCCATCAACTATGGAAATGTTTGGTCGATACAAAACATATATGCTATTTGTTTTCATTAGTGTGTTTCCTACATCGATTTTCTTCACAATATACCTGTAGGACGCCAGGTATTGGTGTTTGCACGTCTTGAGATACAATTGGCATCTCTAACTAGTAATTGTTTGGATATAGAATCTTAAGGGCAAATAGATTAGCATGCCACATCATTCATTGCACTGCTTAAACACATGGATAAACTTGCTTATGTGATCGCATGATGAGCTAGGAGAAAACCCAGATGTAATGAAGAATATGTGTGGAAATGGGAGATTCTCACATGGAGTGTGTTTCTCTTGGATAGAACAAGCCAGTTTTTAAGGAAATGATGGTTATGTCATGAATACTTTAATGATATTTGTAACTTTAAATAAAATCTAATGGCAAATATGAATTGTTTGCTAATGCAAACTTCTGTTTTCCTCGAATGGCTAGAACAAGAGCAGTTTTTAGTAATTCTAAGTTGCATAACTAATTCTAACCATGGTTTTCGGAAATGCAGACTTGCCTTTTTTTCTTGTGTCATGTTGTCCTTTATGATTGCACAATCAGTACGTGTCATGGTTGATTATTGGCTCAGTGTGTGGACACAACGGAAGTACCATTTGCCCTCAGAGATTTATCTGATAACTTATGCAGTCTTTGCAATTGGAGCAACTGCATTATCCATTTCCAGGGCCCTTGTATTCACTTATGCAACCATGATTGCAGCTACAAAAATGCATAAGCAGATGACAGAGCGAGTGCTTCGTGCGCCACAACAATTTTTTGATCAGGTAAATAATTAATCTATTATTACTATAAAACAATAACAACAATGAAAAATCATAAGAGGAAAATGAGCAATATTTGCATATTCATGCATATCGTTCAAACATGCAGAATCTGACTGGTAGAATTCTGAACCGCTTCAGCAAGGATCAAGCTTTGGTTGATGAGACATTACCCGTCACAGCCCAGGTAAGATCCCTGGTATTAGTGATCTGTTGATGGAGCAAAAATATATTATAGAGAATTTCTTATATTTTATTGTCAAATTGCAGCAAATGCTTGAGTATTCCGTATCAAGTTTTGGAAGCCTTTTGATTGTTGGAATTCTCCTCCCATGGTTTTTATTAACATTTCCACCCTTCATCATTTTCTTCTTCTATACTCAACGAAGATATGTGGTGATTTCCCGTGAACTCAAGAGGCTTGAAGCGATTTCAAGATCACCTGTGTATGCTCACTTCTCACAGACACTGCAGGTAACATAGATCCAAGAAATATTCTATCCTCTCTGTACCATGCAACAATATTTTGGGTTTTTAGTGAGGAAAAATACGAATAGATTAAGGTAAGAATGGGGTTTGGCAAGTAATTATGCTTTATGAACTATCATTTGTGACACTTACCATTAATACGGGGCAGCCTTGTAGTTGCATACATTTACACTATCAGACATGATGGAACATCTTTTCTGGAAAATGTTTGAAGCGTTCAGGGGGGTAATTTTTTCAGAATGGTATAAATAATAAGAGTATACCTGCGATCAAGCTTGCCTCCATAATTTTTATGTTATTAGCTGACAGGACCTAATTTATGTACCTCGCTCATGTCTCTTACCTTATGGATGATTGGGTATGGCAGGGTGTTGTTTCTGTACGAGCTTATGCCAGAGAGACAGAGATGCATAAGACATTTATATCATTAGTTGATGCAAATCATCGGCCATTTGTTATGTTTTTACACTTATCACGCTGGTTGGGGATACAGCTCGACTTTGCAACTATTTTATGTGTCACATTAGCATCAATTCTTGTGCTTGTTCTAAGACATTCAATATCTCCGGGTCTAGCAGGTACAATTCAAAAATCTTCCTACAAACAGATATGATACAGTGACAAAAATTTCTTTCTTGAGTATAGGTAATCTCTTATTACCTTGATTGTTAAGGAAATGCTAGATGGTTCTTTCATCCTGACCTGCTTTGATGAATGGGAGATTCATTTCCAGAGATCAGCTCAGGTTCATGGTCTTAGAGCTTGCCTTGGCTCCAAGATCAAGTGGCTTGAGCCATTATTATATGTCCATGCATGCATGCATGCATGCATGCATGTGTATATGTACGTGTGTGTGTGTGTGTGTGTGTATAGGTAGATAGATATTATGAGCTTTTAGGTGGCTCAGGGGGCTTGATCTTGGAGCTAATCAGAGCCAACCAGCTTTGACTTGAGTGGCGCAGATTTTTCTGATAGCTACAACTCACATGTTTTCCCCCAAGATATATATCAGACTGAAGTATTTGGCTGTGTGAAAAATATGTGTCTCACTAATTTCTAGTCAGATATTCAGTTTGGTCAGATTGCACACAGTATTAGAAAGGAAGCTATGCAGAGTTGTTTGTTGTTGACCAATATATTCAGAATCTTATGTGTAGCCATCATGTACTATGCAAAAACTAATCCATCTTTTGGTTGCAGGCGTTGTGTTAGTTCAAAGCCTGCAAGTGACTAGCTTCATTCAATTTTCAGTTCGACAAGCAGCGGAAACAGAAAACTATTTGACAAGCATAGAAAGAGTACAAGAGTATGTCAATCTCGTATCTGAAGCTGATCCAACAACCCGACCAGGAATCATAGAAGAAAGCTGGCCGTCACAAGGAGAAATAGAGTTTAAGGACTATGTGATGAGTTATAGAATCGATCTACCGCCAGTTTTAAATGGAATCTCATTCAAGGTAGATAAGAGAAATAGAAAAAGAAGGCTAAAAAAAGCCATTTATGTCCATGAAGAAAAAAACTTGGTGAATTGGAAAATGGATGGATCCTACCTCATTTCATCGTTCATGTGTTTGGAAAGGTCCTTGCAGGAGAGAAAATAGGGATTTTAGGGCGGACTGGTGCTGGAAAGTCAAGCTTGGTTGCGGCTCTTTTCCGGATGGTAGAAAATGAGAAGTGTTCGGGAGACATATTCATTGACGGCATCAACATAAAGAATGTAGGCCTTGACGATCTACGAAAACGGCTCTCTATAATTCCTCAGGTTAGCACTTGGTATATAAAGCATATGCGCAATGTTTTTCTAGTTATGTTTTCAGGTGATTTCTCCTTCATTTGTATCATTCATGTTGACAACTTTTCATCTGTCATTGAATGTTCAACATTGTCTAGTTATTATCATGATGGCATATTCTCCTTCTTTTGTTTGTTCACGTAGAAAACATTCTGTCGACATTGAACTTCAATATTATCAATCACATTGAATCCTAGATTGGTCACATGTTGAGTGTACTATGATATGATTTCTTCTATTTCTGGCTTCTCAAACAGGATCCAGTATTGTTTCAAGGCTCTGTCAGATTTAATCTTGACCCATTTCAGCTTTATTCGGATTTAGAGATTCATGAAGCCTTGTCAAGTGTCCATCTCTCGGCAAAGATTCAGAACTTGGAGAGAGGCTTGGATAGTGTTGTAACTCAGAATGGTGAGAATTTTAGCGTTGGGGAGAGGCAACTGTTGTGTCTTGCCAGATCTATGTTGAGAAAATCAAAGGTGATAGTGATGGATGAAGCGACTGCAGCAGTTGATGGAGAAACTGACAAGCTGATACAAGCAACAATACGAACTACATTTCATGATTGCACTGTGCTCACTGTGGCTCACCGGATTGACACGGTTATTGATTGTGACCGTCTCCTCATTCTTCGTACTGGTGGGCACATTGCTGAGTATGGGTCTCCCATCAGCCTTCTTGAGGACCATCCAGGTTTTTCTTTTTCTTTTTTGCCATTTTTTATCTCGTGCATACTCGCATTAGCATGATACAAAGTTTGAAGAATGTTTTCTAGGCTCCAAAAAGCTCATATTCATGTTGTCATGATAATGTTTACTGTTTCTTGTACTACTTTAGTTCCAAGTTATTTCGATTTATGCAATGATGCTGTGCAGATGGCATGTTTGCTGAAATGGTTCGGAAAGCCGGATCAACCGTTGCACAGAGATTACATGAAGCTGCACGTGAAGCTGCAAACAGGAGGGCGAAACCGGAGAGCAATTTACAGCCTTAGTCAGCTTGAAATGTTTTGTGGAAGATTAAGAGTAGTAAATATGCAGGGTGAAAGAGCCTCGGCCTTAAGAATCAAGTATGAAGAAGCTTGGGGTTGGCTCGAGTAGGTAAAACCTTCAAGTCAATGTATCAATATTGTTTAATACCTGGTAAAAACGTTTTCTTTGTCAATATATCGGGAGGAAATCTCTGGTATTTTGACGGTAAAATGTACAAGGGACAGAAGAATCAAAATTAAGCTCAACCATATCTAATATGCAATACAGTTAGTGCCGTTATTCCAATCGGAACAGATTAAGCCAAATCTGTTAGTGCATAACAGATTTGATGTAGTGGAGAGGCGGAACGACAAATCTATCAATGTGCTAAAGATTAAGCCAAAGAAATAGCCCATAAATCAGGCTATACAACTCGTCTTGTGTTTTCAGGTACAGTAGAGTGAAATTATACGATTCCGAGATGGTTTCCAAGGGATTGCTATGTATAATTTCTTGTCAAGGATTTCCAAAGTAACAAAAATTTCAAAATTACCAGGGGATTATTCACTAAGTGCTTTACATAGTGATGGTAATTCAGATGCAAAACATCCTTTTTATTAGTGATGGTAATTAAGAGACAAAACATTGCCACTAGTGATCGAGATTGCAATGGTCCAGTTGTGATTCTATTCTCTGTGTTTGGTAATATTATGTTATGAGTTGAGCTATAAAATCCTACTACGCTTTTTGAAGATGTATAATTGCCATCAAGAGTATCTTGAAGCATCTCTAAAATGTCTTAAAATGCAATGGAATTGAATACGTTGATCTCACCGATGAGAGGGCTTGTGCTCTTCACAAATTCTGGAAGATATTGGAGTGGACAAGCTTGATGCCTCGCATTTACGGCATGACAAAAGCCCAGAAGATTTTCGCAAACTAATTGATCAAATAGAAGTGTTGAAAGGCTGTACTTGAGGATTTGAGAAATGTGCTTTGGCAAACTCAAAGCTTGAGCTAGTCTTACAAAATATTGGATTCCATACTCCAAGCTCGAGCCGGTCTTTAAATCAAACTCCTTAACTGTTTGGTTATGAGTAATCTTAAGCTCGAGGTGGTCTCTTGGATTCCTTAATTATACAAGCTACTCTTACAAAACCTTTAATTATACAGCCTAGTCCTACAAAGTCCTTAATTGCATATCCTTAATCTTGTGGGTTACCAGAATCTCAAATCTTGAGCTAGTCCTACGAAATCCCGAGTTAGTCCTTAACTGCCTAACCAGGAGGCGACTCTGAGCTTATATCGATCCTTCAAAATCATGCATTACGTAGCTACGGGAGACTTTGAGCTTGTACAAGATCCCTCAATCATGCGATTAATGGGGAACCTTGACCTAGAGCTAATCCTACAAAATCCTTAATTGCGTAGTTAAGGGGGACTACAAACGTGATTAACAGTGTGCGGTTTCTTAATCACTTTCTTAATCTTAATCTTAAGCTTCTGACTGCATCTTAATCTTAATTTTGAGGTGATTAGAAGAAGAAGAAAGAAGAAGAAGAAGAGGAAAACACAGAAAAACGAAAGACTGAGAAACAGAAGTCGAACGAAGGAGACGACGGCGACGACGAAGAAGAAGATATTCTTCCATAGCTTTCTCTTTCGTGCTCCGCATCTTCTCTCTCTGCTTGCTTTCTTGCAGATCCGTCTCTTCAGAGAGGAATCATGATGCCCTTCTCCGTGGCCATAGCTCAAATCTGGTCATGGTTTCAGGCTTACGGTAACCTCCAACGTCTCGCCGTTCTGCTTCTCTACTTCCAGGTACGTTCTCTGCCTCTGTCTTTGCTACTTTTCTTATGCTCCTCGGACTCTCTCTAATTACTCTTTGCGACATCTCCAAAGACCTGTTTGATTTATGTACATGATGGCTTTGGTTCCGGTTCTCAAGTTTGTTGTGAAGCTACATTCTTCGGTTCCAGTTCTCAAGTTTGTTGCGAAGCTGCATTCTCAAGTTTGGCTTCTTCTGCATGTCCTTTCTTCTTTAATTCTTCGTATATATAGTTAGATTTTTTTTTTTCAGGCATGATCTCTTTTATTCTCTCTTGATTGCGTTTTCTCTTCATTCTGTGTTTTCTCCTGTGTCTTTGTAGCCTCTCGTGGCAAGATGCACAGAGCGAAAATGTCTCACAAATGTCCTTTCTCCTCAATCAGGTCTTCATTTTTCAGGTTCTTAGTAAAGAACTCAGTTTTCTATATGATTGGAAATAGTGTCGACGTTTCTTAATCTCCATTTAACACTTTGTCTTTCAAACTGATACGTCTGCAGATTTAGCACTAGACATTTTTTCAAGCTATTCCTAAAGAATCCATTTTGTTGTACTGATGAATCAGTGTCTCTATTTTCTTTCTCAGTTATGTACATGTAGAAATATATAGACTCAATTCCGTGATTTGAAGCTACTGTTTAGGAATCTATGTGGTTGTATAAAACTTTCTCTAATATCAAATAATGTTGGATTTTCTTAGGATATTTTGTTTAGTACACCGCTCAGCATCTTTCAAGAATGTTCTATTTTTTATTGTGTCGCCGTCAAATCTTTTACTTTCAAACCCCTAATAAAGAACTCGGTTATAGAATAGTATTAATGTTTGTTCATCTCTGTTTGGTGCATGCTTCATGAAATTAGGGATACAAATGCACAGGTTTCACATTTAATTACATTTTGCTAGGTACTGAAAATCCATTCTTCCATAACAATGAGTATGTTTTCTTTCTCTCAGTAATATGCAAAGGCACGGATTTTACACTCAATTACACGATCAGAAGCTGCTAATTAAAAATCAATTTGATTACAAAAGTCTCTTTCAATTAAACAGTACAGGAGATTTTGTATAATGCACCATACATGTCTCAAGAATTTGTTCTGTTTAACCTGGTGTCTGTGCTTCCTTTCTTTCTAGTCATCATCAATGCTCATTTTGACAGAGATGAATGATGCCTTTACTATTATATATTACTTTTGAGCTCATTCTTTTTGTATGTAAATGAATTTCTTTTGCTAAGATTTCAGCTATACGTAAATGCAATTTTACTTTCCTTTTGGTTTCAAAATCTATTTCGGGCTTCAAACTATTAATTATTTGCTTCTTTATGCAAAAAAGGTCGGTTGCTCCATAATCGGATCATTGGGAGTGTCCTACACAGGAGCTCTTGTGGCTAATTTGGCAATATCACTCTTTGCCCTTGTTGCTATAGAGAGTGGGAGCCAAGTGCTAGGTCGGAGCTATGGAGTTTTACTTGTTTGTGCACTTCTACTTGACATTGCATGGTTTATCCTTTTCTCAGTTGAAATATGGTATAATTCATCGTTCCACAAAAGGCCATGAACACACTATTTCTCATCATGCATTCTATACTAGGATTACTCTGCTTTATATTCAGAAGTCTCGGTTAGTAATTGCATAATTTAATTAATGATGCACCTCATATTGGTAAGGATCATATAGTCCTTAACATGGAGAGAGATCCAGTGCACAGTGCGCACATACAACAACATTATCTACTCGGCCTTGGGAGATAGATGTATCTCCATGCCAGTGAATTCAGCTGTGTTTTTGGAATATGAGGTGTATGTTTCTCTGTATTTCATTGATCTAGAGATCAACATAAATGGTAGGGCCTAGTATGTCAATGCATCTAATATCTGATGAATTTAGGAGTCATTAACAAAATTCCTTTGTGTATTTTGTAGTAAGAACTTAGGTGCGTCTTTCAATGAGGAATGGAGTAGATGAACGATCATGTGATTATTTTCTGTATTCAGCATATCTTTGAGATGTTTATGAATCAGCCTGAGGGAATTATTGTTTTATGCATATCAGGCAGATTTCACTTGATTCCGGTCTAGGCAAGCTTGCCAACTTCTCTTTGCAGCTCACGCTTGTGATGCAAACAACTGGTTTTGTTGCACGATTTCTTTCTTCCTTCATATGGCTCAAAATGTATAGATTGGGCATAGAAGAAGGGCACATCTATCGGTCTATTGATGTTGAAGCCCGTGGATTCTCATTTGGAAATTTCAGTCCTTCAAACTCACGATGCTCATCTGGCAATTTCAGTCCTTCAAACTCAAGATGGATCTTTGGAAATTTCAGTCCTTCAGGCCCACGCCCAGCACACCAAAATTCATTTAGTGATGAAGTTTTGGGTGGATCCATATACAATCCAGCATCTCTTTGCCATGTTCGGGATGAAGTTCATTTTTCTAAAGAGGTTAGTGTTCTCTATGGTCTGTTTAACAAGTAATTGATTACAGTTCAGTATCTTGGTAAAATTAGTTGATGTGCGTCTTTAAGCTAAAAAATGGGTGTATATTTATCCAGACAGTTTCCTGTAAAGTACGAGCACCAGGTGCTTGGTTTCTGAATAATTTTCTCCTTTTATTTCTGTAAGGCCTATATATGCTAGTTGCACATGATCTATAGATCTCAGCCTGGTAGGATCCATATTTTGACAAGATGACCTGTATGACACACCTAAGAAACTTCATGGTTAACAATGACTCCGTGAGGTGATGGCTAGATATTGTAGCCCATCCCAACTCTTCATAGCTTTTTAAGCCATAGCTATTTCTCAATCACCTATGAAGTAGATTTCCATATGGCTTGATGGCAACTCTAGCCCCTTTTTAAGTTTATTAAAGATTCCACTTTTAACTGATTATTGCTAACTATGTTTTTTGAAACTGCATTCTATTTGTCTTTCTGGCTACATTGAATTTATTTCCTTTGCTTATGAGTGCAAGAACAACGAAGTGGACAACTTTGGGAAAACATATGAACCACTGCACTGCAAGGCTCTTTTAATTTACCAAAATAATTATGAGAGTGTTACAAAGTCTTAGCGTAGGACCATTCATTACATATCTGAATACAGTGGTTGATTGTATGTTGGCTTGTTTGTAGCAATGTGAAATAGAGATTATAATCTGTGGGGAAAACCAATTTTCACATTTTATTCTTGTAGATGGATGGAGCAATGGAGAAAGGGTTCACTCCAGACCATGATTATTCTGATGGTGTCACATAATGTAAGCAGTTTTTGAATTCGTACCCATGTAAGCTAGAGCATTTGTGTGATGTGATAATCTTGGAAAGAACATGTTTTGATATTACTAGCCTCAGCCTGAGGACCATATTGGGGTAGGAAAATTTAGTGCAGAAACTCCTCAAGTTGCCATAGCATATTTAGCCATAAGCTGTGGCTTTTAACGATTTTACGGGATGAACAAATATAAAAAAACTAGGGCTAATATCTTATTGGCCATGGATGGGGAAGTCGAACAAGGTTAATGAGTAGTGTAGCTGACACTTGAAACCAAATTTCATTTGGGGAACCAATCCATGGGCAGTGCTATTTTCAATGACGTGGATCATGTTAAATGTGCATTGATCGTTAGTACATCATGATTAAAGCTCATATGAAAGTGCATATTAAGTTGGTGCTTACTGTTCAGGTATTTCTTGTGATTTTCTCCATCAAGATGCTTCATAAACAGTTTCACTCACATTACTGCTGATGGGCATATGCAATACATTTTCGTGAAGATGGATACAGGAAGTGAGGCATAATTATCTCTTCATTGAAAGCTTCAATCTGGAGCTTTTCCGGGTAAGCCCATCATGAAGTCCAGATGCAAGAAGGTAAAGAGAAGCAGGTATTTTTCTCGTCTGAGCTCCATCCCTGTGCTCAGTGAAAGTGGTTTGACATCAGCAATTTCATCTTGTAGCTTCGGGTTTTCCGATTTCTGTATTAAAAAAAGCAGCACTTCTTACAATTCTTTTGTATTCAACTCCTTAAATTCAACATTTCCAAGCCACAAGATGTTACTCTTTGTACATATAGACATGATATTCATAGTGTAATTCATTTTAACTGGATAATGATTGTAGTGTCAACCCTTTGAGATCACCTTTACTCTGATTGTCGAAGAAGTGACTGGTTTTGGACAGTTTAGACTGAATGCGATGCCAACTGGAAGTTTGGGTGGAATCGGACCAAGGTCTGCTAAATTTTAACTGAAATGAGCTGAACCGTTGCACTGGTGAGTCTGAAACATAATTTTTTAGGTTTGTAACTTAGCGCCTGTCATATATAACAAGGCATTTCTCACGGTTCTCACGGTTTATTTGAGGGTTCCACTACTATGGAAGACTTCGCTTCAAAGGCTTGACATGAGAGACCGACTATCTACCATGTGATGGATTAGTGTCATGTCAAGAGGGCTTTGAATTTGAGTTGAAATCGCAATCGTGTTATCGAAGCAACCTGCGAGGACATTCAGAAAGCTTGGTCAAAAAAGGCATTTATAAATGTGTTATGGCATCTCACATGGGGCTTAGCGTAAAGCTTCCTCTTGGTTGCTTTACTGCCAGCTCTTTAGGAAGGATGTCGGAACGCCCTCTATGAAAAATCGTACAAATCTGCAAAAGAGGAGATAAAAGGTAGTTGTTTGTGCGCCTTTGGTTGATATGTTCAAGGATGTTGTCTTGTCTGCAGCAAGTAGCCCACTAAGCTAAGCTCGACATTTCGCCTTGTTCCCATACTTTTCAAGCATGCCGTCTGTAGATAACCTACTAAATTGAGCTTGATATTTCACCCCATTTTGGTACCTTTAAGCATACCATCTCCAAGTAGCCCACAAGACAAAGCCCCAGGGACTAGATGCCAAGTCATGGCCACCCCGTCATGATGATGGTCTTGTATGAATGCAAGACCATGGAATCTTTGCCTTGTTCAACATAAGTGGCCAGCTGAACTCTCCGAGGCATATATATGTATGCATATGTATGATCTCTTAGTGGTTCTTCAATCCATATAATGAAGCACTCCATATAATGAATGGGTCGTGCTGCTTCTTCTATATAATCTCTTAGCGTCGAGCTGAAATTTTGGAGGCATATATGTATATGCATATGAGGTGCTCTGCTCCGCTTCTCCTGTGTAATCCCGTAATGGCTCTTCAAATCCAAGTCCAAAGAAAAACCCTAATCCTAAACCCTAAACCTAGGTTGATCTCAAGATTTCTTCAGTTATGAGTATGCATATGAGGTGCTCTGCTCTGCCTCTCCTGTGTAATCTCTTGATGGCTCTTCAAACCCAACTCCAAAGCAAAACCCTAATCCTAAACCCTAAACCCAGGTTCATCTCAAGATCCCTTCAGTTATGTATATGCATGTAAGGTGCTCTACTCTGCTTCTCCTATGTAATCTCTTAATGGCTCTTCAAATCCGACTCCAAAGCAAAACCCCAATCCTAAACCCTAAACCCAGGTTCATCTCTAGATTTCTTCAGTTATGTGTATGCACGTGAGGTGCTCTACCCTGCTTCTCCTATGTAATCTCCTAATGGCTCTTCAAATGTAACTCCAAAGCAAAACCCTAAACCCTAAACCCAGGTTCATCTCAAGATTTCTTCAGTTATGTGTATGCACATGAGGTGCTCTGCTCTGCTTCTCCTCTGTAATCTCTTACTGGCTCTTCAAACCCAACTCCAAAGCAAAACCCTAATCCTAAACCCTAAGCCCAGGTTGATCTCAAGATTTCTTTAGTTATGTGTATGCACATGAGGTGCTCCGCCCTGCTTCTCCTCTCTAATCTCTTACCGGCTCTTCAAACCCAACTCCGAAGCAAAACCCTAATCCTAAACCCTAAGCCCCCAAGTTTGATCTCAAGATTTCTTCAAGTTTTGACAAGAGAAGAGAGAGAGAGACACGGACAGAGATCGACAAGCCTGATGATGATGGCCATGGCATCCTTGCCAGCTTCATCCTTCTCTCCTCCGTTCGTGCTCGATCAGAGGCCTTGCCGCAGACGGCTCAGCGTTGCTCTACTCAGAAGCGATGTCTGCGACAGAGGGCTCTGCTTCAAGGCGGCTGCCGGCCATCGCCCAGCATCGCATTCCGCCGCTGGAGCAGCGCCTCGAAGGCGCTCCTCCCAAGTCCGTGCTCAAGCCGGCTTCTCGGAGCTCGCCCCGACTGCTGCAGCTCTCTATGGAACCCTTCTGCTCGGAGGGGGTCTCTTTGCTTGTAAGATTTTTCCCACTCGTGTTCTGGCTATGGCTGCTTTCAGAGAGCGAGAGAGACAGAGACAGACAGAGAGATAGAGGCAGAGAGTGAGTGAAAGAAGACTTTGTGCTGTGAGTTAGTAGTAGAACAATACCTGACAGTGTTTACCTTTGCCATAAGGTCGTCGAAATACTACTGGAGCAGCCAAATGAGCTGGTAAAAAGGCCGCCTTTCAGAGACCAGAGGTCATGCATTCAGCCCTCACATTCTGCTGTGATGTCTTAGAATATACATTGGGAGATAAGAATTTGGATCCATAGGCTAAGTTAATGTTGTTAATTTCCGTACTTGGAACCACTGATTTATGTCTACTACATGAGTTAGGACAATTGCGATGGGTAGATTCAAGTTACCTATCGTGTGGCATAATGAATGATCTACATTAAGACGGTTCACAGTAATAATGATCTCACTGCATCTTGTGGCATAATGACTGGTAATAATGGCAGCGAGAGACCATTCGATCCCTTGAGCTTCATGTTGGCATCTACCGAAAGTGGAGAAGCATAGCTGGATTCATGGGCTAGTTAAAAATGTGGGTACCAGCACTAGGCTGAATGTGTCGCAGGCCACTAACAATTGTCTATTGAGACGAATGGTGATTGCAAAATTGGGTATGTTCCAATTATCCATGCGAACATGTCATGACAATGTTCGTATAGCATTTGGAAATGATACAATGGGTTATGATTCTTGAGATCTTTTTAAAGCCTCCAGTTTTATTATATTAGTGTGCGTGAGCTGGATTTTGGGAAAGGCACATGGTTTCTGATGGTGGTCTGCTTCGATAGACTGAAGCAATAACGCAAGATGCTGGCTATATCTGAGTGTTTGTCTTTGGGTTAGTAATGATGATTATCATGGCTTGGTGCTGGTATGAATGCAAATGTGCCATGGAAGATTGTAGCAGTATATTTCTTCTACTGGATCGAATATGACCTACGGAGTAAAGAACTGTTACAATACAGACTCTCCCTAGGCCTGTAGATGGGGGATGGAGAGTGTGTGTTTATGTGCAATGTGTCCCAGTTAACTTTACATAACAAGAGGAAATTTGATGCAGATGAGAAAAAACTTTTTATTGTGATGTGTGCATCATAAGTAACTTAGGCTGTGTGAGTGTGTATTATAATTACGCACATGAGAGAGAGAAAGAAGAAATCCATAATGCATTGTTACCATTTGTTGGAAAGATCTGATTGTTGCTTTCCGCCGTGTTGAGAGTGCAGATTCAAGTAGCTCGAGCAAAGGCTCATTATTTGGAGGCCTCACTGGAGGTGCATTGATGGGTTTGGTAAGAAGTGCATTCAATACCCGAGTGCTGGATCCAAACTGTCAAGAACTGATTGAGGAAGAATACTTTTTTCATTACAACGTACATGTGGAATACCATCGAAGGGGGAAGAGGAAATTTGGCTATAATACCATGATCTTTATGTTTAAGGATGAAGAGTAGTACCTTATCAGTGTGCAGTGTTGGTATATGAGATGCATGTGTGTGTGATTGCAGGTGTATGCTCTAGCTAGCTCTCCAGACACAAAGAATATTGGTGATGCCATTGGATTTGGTACTGCACTTCTTTTTGTAGCGGTGTTTGGTGAGTTGTTCTTTTTGTTCCATTCATTTTCAAGAAAAATTTATGTCTGAATTTGAGCCTTCTACTTACCAGCATTTTGGTTGGATCTTTGCTGGATAGGTATACGTCTTGCTGCCACAAAAAAGCTGGTCCCTGCAGCACCATTGTTGTTATTAAGCCTTGCTGCCACTGCTGTCTTTTATAACGCATACATTGAGAGCACACTTTGACCAATATATGCATTCTATGGCACAAGCTTAATGATATTCGAGGTATATAATATGTATTGAGGATGTACTTCAAATCTTCCCCTTCTGAGGTTGTTGAGTGTAATAAAACAATGCTTCTGGTTCAGCCTTCAACTTACAATACGTATCTTGGATGAGGATTATTGTTGATAAATCAGATCATGCCAGCTAGCGTCCTTCAGATAAAGATATTTGCCATATGCATTCTGAAAGCATTGATCGGAATCTTTCAAAAGTGGATAATCAAGTTTATATAACATTAAATGCAGAAATGTTATTAATGCGAACATAGAAGAAAAAGCCACTCGATTGGAATCACCTTAACCTTATCATGGAATTTGGCACAGTAAGGTTAACGAGAAAGGTTTATTCCTGTTTATGATGATTCGCACTGCACTTGGCTTGCTGTCATCACAATCAATTGATGAAATTAAAGTCAGAAATGGTGGTACCTTGCCTTGAATGGCTGGAGTTGTACAAGAAAGATACCTTGAATTGATGAAGCAGCATCACTATGTTCAGTACCAACATGAACTCAATTCTATTTAGAAGCTATGTGTTGATTACAACTTTTTCATGCGTTGATTCAAATGCAAGAGGCCTCGTTATAAAGAATGAAGTACCTTAGATAGAGATGAGGATATCCTTGAATCTGCCCCTTGCATTTGTTTTTCTGTTTTAAAACCGAGGCCTCAATAATCCTTCTTGGCTAAACCAAATCAGAGACTATTTTGATTCCAAAAACATGTTAAACAAAGCGGAGAAAGAATCAAAAGCGCCTTTAATAATAATAAAAACTATCGTCTGCACCTCCTTATGCTTGTTTTACAATTTACAAGCTTATGCGTGCTTGTACCCCATTGGATGTCACCTTCATGAATCTTCGAACCATGCCTCTTTCAGCAATTTTTTTCCATTGAATTCTAGGGGGAATCTCTATGCTGAATTCCTTCATCAATGTGGCACAGTTAAGGCGATCAATCACCTTCTCATGGTACTCATCTTGTAGCTGAAAGCCATGTTTCACAATCATTTTCAGCACATGTGTGAGTTCTTTTTTTGGGTCATCTGCTCCATCATTGCAACTGATAATGTCAGTACATGGATTCAAGTCAATTAAGATATAATGTATATGTTATTCGACACCTTTACTTCAGCGGTAAAAAGAAAACCATGTGAATTCATCAATGTACATGTACTTACAGACTTTGGTACGTATTCATCCCTGGTTGCTGATCTCCTCGCAGAAAATTCTTGAGGTTTCACAATTTAAATGTTTCTCTCCTTTTTCGACAGTTGATTAGCTAGTTATATTTGGTCATATTTTTTTAATTAAATATTACAATATTTTAATATTTAATAGAAAGCAAAAGAATAAAAACAGAAAGTTGCACTTGAAATCATAGGAAAAATCAAAAGTTGCACTTGAACTACAAATAAATTTAACAATTTAAAAACCTCAGATATATTTGCTTTGTAAATCGAAAACCCTAGAAGTCCATCTATGCTATCTCACTGTATTCTTTGACAAAAACATAATGTTACTTCTAAATTTTGATATAATTGAAAGCGTTAATGTATTATTGCCCTTTAAATAGTATTCTCATTCTTGCTAATCAATATCTTATTCTACTATTCATGCATAATAATTTCATGATCCAAATTAAAACTCAATTACAAATAAAAATTGTGTGAGTGACGGTTTCAAGGTACACCCCATTATGATAACAGTAACTTGCTTTCTAAAGTGAAGCTGCAACAGAGATGGGGAAAGCACATGCATGGAGGATCAAGCCTCAAAACAAGGAAAGCCCAAGTTATGTAATATATTTTGAAAAAACAGTCATGTTGCTCTCATAGTGTTCAACTGTTGCTTAAAATATATAACATCCTGCTCCTTCTTGAAAACCGACGGATGGGACTCAATAATGTTCAAGCAGTAAGCACGATTGAAGCAGGCAACTACTCCAGCAAGACGATCAATAATCCCCATTGATTATGTTAAGGTTTTACACATACCAATTAGAGCATCTTAAAGAGATTTCTCCTGGTTATTACCAAAACTTTTTATTGACCACAAATATGAAAGGTTTGTTATATTTTGGGCAACATATTACACTGCATGAAGGGACATGACCTGGTGACATGAGAAACACCAAGTACTACACCTGTTCATTAAATTAAGAGAATTTTACTTGATCCATCTGAGTGATACTGACTAGTTGAACTTGCACCAGCTTCTCATCACCTAAAGAAGAAACATGGGTTTAAGTAACTTGTTAACCGCATGGAACACAATAAGAAGACATATAGACATTTACCAGTACAGAATTTATTTCACAACATCAGATTGAGGATGTTGGACTTAACACTTCATCAACTCAAATAAACACGAGTTTCAGGAATAATTTGTTGCCCGCATGGTTGTGATGAATGTTGGCCTTCATGATAAACCATTTGACCTCTGACGAAAGTGGCCACAACATTACCATATAGCCTACTCCCCGAGTAAGGAGTGATCTGCAAATGTTGTTAAGCTGTGTGAATCCATCTATATATCGACGAGACGACATAGGAAGAAGAAAGCGTACCTTGTGTTTGTGATGGATAGTAAAATCTTCATCAACATCAAAGGATGTCTCTGGATTCCATACAACAAAATCAGCATCCTTCCCAATGTCAATAGATCCCTGGCATGAAGCTCCAATTATGATAAGTTTTACTAGAAATAAGTTCGTAAAAACCTAGTCAATTATATGGCAGCAACTTCATCCAGAATGCCAAGATTTTACCTTATTAGCCAGGCCAGCAAACTTAGCTGGCGCAGAGCTCCACCATTTTGAGATGAGTTCTAATGAAACATCATGGTCTTTGCCATATGTCCACGTTATGGGAAGTACTAGCTGCAATAACAGACAGAAGCTAACATAAATTCCTACAAAATACAATTTTTCATCTCATGTGCAAAATGAAAAGTATCTTGTGCTCCTAGAGTGTACACTTTAGCACAAAAGTAGCTGGTATGTAAGAAATGGCTTTTTGAAGGACTCTTAACCATTGCTCATAGAAAATTACTCAGGTACCCTTGTCTATCCTGATCAAAATGAATAAAATGAAGATGGCAAAAAGTGAGACCATATATGTAAGGCACCTCTAAATTCGGTGGCCATCTACAAGACGTCTCAAGAATGTCATGTCATCTTCCTCCTCACTGGACGAACAGGTGAGAGAGGGTCACAGGCAAGAGGAGAGCGTGCATGATGTAGTAATATCCATAAAATTTTGTACAAGGAATATAGTAAACATTAAGATTTCAAAACTCAATCTCACTTGAAGAGAAGAAATACCACCCCATGCTTTCAGAAAATCACCCTCCTTGAGCAGCTTCAACTCTGGTGGTGCAGGAGAATGGTCCGAACTTAGGAAGTCTATATATCCTTCCTGAAATGAAGCCAATATGAATTAGATCCCATGCCCATGATGTACCATGAAGTGAGCTAGATTGTTACAAGAAATAATACTGATGTCAGTGATTACAACTAGATTTTATATTTAGTCGAAGGATTGTAAAACTAAAAAATTGAAACTGGAGACTCTATAGAAGAGTATAGTTGGAAGATCTACTTAATGAATCTCATTTAGCACTATATCAATAAATGTAGTATGAAGGATAAAATCTGAGGAGCCTCACTTTCAAAGCATTCCAAAGGTTTCTTCTGTTTTTATCACTTCGAATAGGTGGGCAGCATTTGAATCGGGTGTCACCATCAGGAATATTCTCTGCTGAGAAACTCAGATAATGTGGGCATGTTTCAACACTTACACTTAAGCCCTCCTCCTTCGCTTTCTAGAAAGAAAGAGAAAAGTGAATGAAATGAGTTTGGATTCAAAAGACATTAAATAAAATGCAGGATCAAATTTTCATTAAGCATCCAGCAACGCAATGCATCTCTATAAAACAAATTCTACCATGTTTGTCATTAGATGTATCTAAAAAATTATCGGATCTATGCACCAAGAGATGAACTATGATATTTCTTGAAAGCCCTATGGACGAAGAAACATTAGGGTTGACTCTTTTACACCAGTTACAATTGTGTGGACAGCATATATGATACAATTGTGTGGACAACATATATGATCCTTTACATCTTCCGTAATTCGACCTTCAAGTGTGATTGCAAAACAGTTGCTGTTCAATAAATCCAAGGAGAAGAACTTTGATACTATTATAACTATTTCTTGACAGCCCAAGATGAGTTTCATCATTTCTTTCAATGTCAATGCAAAAGAGCAACTATGATAAACCAATACATGATTTTTGTGAACATAAATCCACTGTGAAACACTTCCAAAATATTATAACTTTTTTGTTTGTTTCAAATGACTGCTAATTGAGCAATATGGGTTTCCGCTTAAGATATCACCTTTATGAACGCCAACGAATCTTCAGAATCAGATAAATGAACAATATGAATGTGAGTGCCTTCAGCAGCTCCTCCAGAAACAGTTTCTTTAGCTATATGCATTAGCTGGGAAACAGCCTCTTTCTCCCTGATATAAGTAACACAAATCAAGTTATTTCTGATTAAACGCAGATCACACCCTACTAGAACAAATCTCTACATCAGCATTAAAAGCCATACAAAGGGTTTGAAAGATCTTAGAAACCGATACTATGATAATGTAACAATTCATGTAAGAATTATAAATTCTGAACGTGCATATCAACACTACTTTTTCCGTGCATCCAATAATACGGATTCTCATTGCATATACTTCATTCATTCAACTAAATCATATTGGATATTCATAATCTCATACCATTTCCAAATTGTTCTTGTTTTTCACAGTTGAGAGCTACTACTATATATTCCAATACCCACTAGCAAAAGTTGAAATTGCTAATACGATTTAGAAAAATGATCTGAAGATTAAACTCAAGTGTACCAGTAGCTATATTAACCACGTGTAACCAAAATTGAAATAGTAGATATTATATTTACCAAGATGGAGGCCTTGTATATAGATATGTTGAATACTTCCTCGGTTCCTCCAAGCTCAGATCTAGCACTTCTAATGGCTGAGGAACTTCAGCGTGCACCAGCAGTGGCCTCTTGTATTTTGCTAGAACTGGAAGCGCTGCCTGTGGAAGGAGAGTAATATTGCAGAATTTGAATTCGGAATGTATTAATTACAAAATTTTCAGCGGTTACTAATTTAGTTGAATACCTTCAGATGACTTTCGTCTGTCGCTCCAAAGTCATTAATGCCAGATGGACACATGAAAGACTTCAAACAGCAAGAAAAAAGAAGAACATAACTGTGAGGATAAATTTAAGGCAGGGTATATAGATGACGACGATATATTAAAAGGAGTATTTGATCATTCTACCTTCAGCCCTAGCGCACCGGCATCTAGAAGTTCATCTAGAGCCGTTGAATTAAAAGCGTTTTCAGGAACCAACCCTCCCCAAAATCCTTCATGGTTTATTGAGCATAAATCATGAAAATTACATCAATGAGATGAGAACCAGACCATGCATGACTAAAAGCCGATGGCATTCTAACTATGCATTTCTAGATATTATACCAACATCTATGAAGAGCTTATTGCTGGCTGATTTTCTCTGGATCATAAGACAAAAGAAATCAACATGTAAGAAAAGAATTACCAATAGAAAGAAGTATATCAACCCTACTCGTAGATAATTTTCCAAGAGATGATAGTCCCTACCTTCTCTTGAAGAGTCTCCTTGCTAGTTGTTGTCGGCATGCTGTTCAGTGGCATGTCAATAACAGTTGTCACGCCACCTGAATAATGTCACGCACAATTGTTATAGATCAGTTTCTGGAAAAAAACATTTTCTTATTCCAACAATTTGTAAAATAACCCCACAAGTACTGTTCTCTGATGTTCAATAAACTCTCTTCACCACAAATCTGCCAGGGAGAAGCTGGATGAACCAGCAACTGAATTGATTAATGAGAACAGATAGAATCAGCAATATGTAACTCTTGATCAACAGAATCCTGTTGGTACCTTGGAGCCCTATTGTAACATTCTTGTATGCACCTCATGAATCGATCTCATCTCTGTTAGTAAACATTTTGTATACCCTTTTGTATGTTCTGGCATGTAGATCACTAAGCCTAATATGTAACCTGTAGCTATGTATGGAAGCTTTAGCTGGTAGAAACAACTGGTATCTTATAACGAATTCATTACTCAGCAGAAATCTGTCACCATTAATTTTTATTCTACAGTTTCGGGGAGAAATAGTAGAACATGCATACAAATATATATTTAAGATTTACAGAAATCTCACCTGCAGCAGCTGCCCGTGTACCCGTCTCAAAACCCTCCCAATCAGCTCGACCCGGTTCATTCAGGTGCACATGCCTGCAAAATAATAAATGAGATAGACTAGCAGTAATGAAATGGAATAGCAAAACAACAAGATACAACTCATGCTTCCATTTTTCTCCTTTCCACATCGTTACATAAAAAGAAACTCATAGAGATGTATTTGCATGAATGGACATGTATGATATGTTTTAATTATGGATATGAAGCTTTGCGGAATTTAGGAGTATCCTCTCTGTATTTTCTTAAAAATAGCTGGGAATTCACGGAGTCATCACAAGATATATGATTCTGCCATGTGCCACGAGAATTGCAATATATTGAGGATGAAATGAAGATGTCCTTACTCTGGAATATGAATATTGTCTCCCGAATCCAAGACGTAACTAAGCTTAAAGTAGATAGCCTCACACTTGCACACATCCATGTTAGTAAAGGGTAGAAAAAAAGGGTAGCTTACACATCGATGAGACCAGGCATGACTACAGCATTCTGGAAGTCAAAGGTAGTTAAGTGATCTTTCTCTTGTGGCAAATCCGCAGAAAAAATTGAGAGTATTCTACCATCATGTACTTCCACTGCATAGCACACATTAAGAGTTTGATATAAGCATCCGTATGATTATGCACTGCATGCCTTTCATACGCCTTTAACCACCTAGCACAACACTTTCTTTAATGCAAGTACGTAATTAGACGTATTGCAGCACTCCTTATAAGCATTCCAGTGCATGACTGTAGAACATTAATTTTCTTTAATATCTTTTATCAGGATTAAACTATTTCCATCTACATACTAATATCATGGCCACTTGTCCGTGAGTTCATGTACAGCACTCCATTTCCGTAGCAGTTTCCATGTTATTGATTGTAATTTCCTTCCATCGTCATAACATTCCACTACCGCATGTATATTTCAATAGCCGGAGTACAAACAACCAAAAAGGCAAGACATAAGTAGATCACGATCCTAAGCATAGATAGCCACCCGTCATCAAACTTCGATGTGAACATCTGCACAGCTATTATGGATTTTGGCACTAATCTTTTTTGTATAGATCACTACTGCAACAGCTTGTCCAATTGTATATTAAAAAATGGTCGGAAAGCATAGTACGATTGTTCTAATTAGAGAACTACAGTCATCGGAAAAACATGTATATATCCTAACATTTGAATGTAATCTGTTGTTGGATTGTGATAATATTCTTTTCAGAGAGACTCGTCAATGTTCTTAGCCTGGTAATTATGCTAACGAAACTTGTCCGAGTATCAGAAGCCTAAACTTATCAGAAGCTCACCAATTCCTCAAGCCTAATCTTATCAGAAGCTAACTTGATTTCCTTCTGGATTAAGAACTTGATTTCCAGGAGCAGCTTTGGATTATAAAAGCAGAGTGTAAGCGCTGGTCTTACAAAATAATCTGCAGTACAGATTTCCATTACATAAAATATCTTGATAATAGCAAGGACGTATAATTTAGTTTCGAAACTTTCAATGTTTCACTGCAGCTTCAGCGGATGGTAGCAATTATTTAGAACTAGTACTGAGATTGATTTTATATGTACGCATTGCATCAGGGTTCTATTACTAAAGCACGGAAGGAAGAAACTGAGTAGTAACGATCATCTTCAAAAACGATATGGCCATTGTCTGAAAAAAATTCTTAAATTTCTTCTCAATGATATAATTACATTTATTCCATCTCAATTCCTATATTTGAACTCATGCTAAGCTAATTATCAATCACTGTATGACCTAGAAAAAGATCAAGAGATGGTGCAGTAACTAACCTGCGCCACTAATGAGGCCCTTTGGAGTAACAATTCTTTTGCTCCGAATAATGAAGTGCTCTTCCGTAAGCAAGCCACATGTTCTCTCTGGCTAGAAAAATTCCACAGAATAGTGATAGATGCATCGTTCAGATCATGACATGTCTTAAGCCGGTTGCCTTGTACTCCATAAAATTGTAAACTTGAATCTAATCTTTCTTCAAACCAAGATGCACCATCCAGTTGTTTAACAACAAGAAGCCATAAAAGAACGAGCAATTAAGTTATTATCAAATACATTCATCTGACAGATCAGAATATGCAGCTAGCTGAATCTGTACTTCCATCAGCAGCCTCACGAGCAACAATCCATTGATTGTCCTTCGTGTAAAGACGTGCACAGCTCCCTACTAAGCATATTACGACGGCAACTTTGGCATGGCTAAAACATGCAAACATTCTGCATCCAAGTACGTTTGAATTGACACACACGTGGAACCGACCACGTTTGTCTGTCTGACTGTCTTGTTTCTGCGTCTTCCGTCACATTGAGCATACTAGCCAAGAGCAGCGAATGCAGGATATAGAAAAAAAAAATGGACGGAGGAAACGGGAGCTGTAGTGCGCATATTCTAGTATACACGAACCTGGTTGATGGAATCAAGACCACTGGCGCCGATGCTGCAGGTCATCCGAAGGCTCAGAAGAGCGGGAGCTCCAAGGAGGAGGAGGAGGAGGAGGATCGAGCTTCTGCGATCCATAGCCGGCGAGCGGAAAATGGATCCCTGCAACACAGATTCAGAAAGAGATCGAATCGAGGCTTTCTTTCTTGCTTTCTTTCTTTTCTTGCCTTCTTATCTTTCTTTCTTTCTTTCTTTCTTTCTTTTTCTTTTTCTTTTTTTGTTCTTTTCGGGGTTCCTTTCCTTTTCTTTTAGTGTGGTTTTTTGCGTTTAATTTTTTGGGGAGAATTACCGAAAACAAAACGCCCAATAAGATTCTAAATTACATCTTAACGCCAAGTAAAAATCGGAAATTACAAATTAACGCTTTAGTCCTGCTTAATTAAGACATAATCTTGATCGCCCCCGATGTAATTAGGCCATCGTCTCGATCGCCTCATCTAATTACTGCTGAATTATGTAGTACAACTGGAGCCTTCTTCAAGAAGTCGCTCCGTTATCGATTAATCTCTGATTTTGTTCTGA
Organism: Azolla pinnata; assembly: GCA_037176905.1. NCBI lineage: Eukaryota > Viridiplantae > Streptophyta > Polypodiopsida > Salviniales > Salviniaceae > Azolla > Azolla pinnata. Next base: position 133,855 of record JBBBWG010015556.1, read on the forward strand.
TTTTAGCAGCCCTGACCTTTGGTAATTGCATCGGGGGTGATCAAGATTATGACTTAATTATCGCAGACGCCGATTGGGAGATAGCAGTAGTAAGACTAAGCGTCGTTTTGTTAATTTCTAATTATATTATAGTATGCGCCAAAATGTAATTTTTATTTTTGTTAGGTGTTTTCTAGTAATTTTCCTTTTTTTTCCCCTCCCAAAAAAAAAACAAAAACGAGATTCGGATCGTGAACCTCTCTCCTTAGGAGTGTTTTCAATTACTAAGTACTAGCTACTAATTCTTATTAGTGATCGATCCATTTGGCTATTAATTCAAACTAGCGATCGATCCATCTGGTTACTAATTCTAATTAGTGATTGATCCATCTGGTTACTGATTCTGTTTAGCAATCGATCCATCTTGTTACTAATTCTAATTAGTGATCAATCCATCTAGCTACTAATGCTAATTAGTAATCATTCCCATCTGGCTACTAATTCTAACTAGTGATCCATCCATCTGGCTACTAACTCTAATTAGCGATCCAAATCGCTAACATTGAAGTAGTTGATATAACAATAAATGATGTATTATCGCTCCCATGCAGAAAACTTTCATTTTACTAACATGCTGCAAAAGTAGAGGCATCATGCACGGATCGGGTGTTTGTCTGGTCTGTGAAGGAGACAACCTGGAGAAGGAACCACATGTCCAAACGTATGGCTTGCATGCAACAGAGTGGTTGATCTACATGTTTGTGTTTGTGATGTTTTAACAATCTCAAATCTCAATCCTTACTTAGATCGTGTTATATTGATCTTGCAAAGTATTTCTTATCGCATTAATTAAACAACTTAAATGCTTTCTTCTTTTCTTTCTCCAAAGTAAAACTCCTTGCATTAGTTATAACTTGGTCTCAAATGACCTTTTATATCGACTCAAACGATACAGAATGTGATTCATTTATCATTCAACTATGTAATTGGAAGCGGAAATATCAACTTAAACGCTTTTATTGCACATTATACCCTCCAAATGTACCACATCATTAAATTGTGTCTAAATAGTAGAGACTAGAGAGAATACAAAGGGAAAGACCCTTAGACCACATCCATGAAAGACTTATGTTATTTGGAGGAGGCATTTACAGCAACCTGTAATATAGTATAATGTAAGATCTAGACCCTACATGCAAGAAAGAAGAAGAGTTGTGATTTGTGAATCGGTGAAGAAGCAAAGGCGGTCGAAAAAGCACTAGCACAAGAACAGGAAAATCTCGATGGAGAGTTTCGGGCTGATCCGAAAGAAACCTTCGAGCATATAAGGCTCGATTTGATTGCCATAGAAGAAATTTTGCATGATTACACTAGAAAGAAAGGAGCAAAACTCAAAACTCGATCGATCGAACATAATCGATACAAATCTTGGATGATGCTCGATTTGGGTTGGATAAGGTGTAGATGTTGCCATCAAAAGCGAATAAGATATTCAATTACAATCAATTACACAGATTTTAGAATGGGAAGTAGATACATGAACATTGATCACTAAGTACAAATCAACGAATCGAGGAGCGGGTTAACTTCGTGAAGGAAACTGGTTAATAACATCTTCAAGTTGAACGAGGATCGGCTCAACTAAGGAATACGTGACAGGATTTAGGGTTTAGGATTTAGGGTTTAGGATTAAGATGTGTTTATGGCCAACCAGATTTACCAGAGACTTTGAAGAGCTCCATTAACCGGTGACTATATACACATGTCCAAACCATGGCATGTCTTTGTCGCCGATGGAGATTCTTGCTAAGATGGATACATACATACATACATATATACGTATATACATAAATGCATACGTACGTACGTACACACACATTGGCCTTCATGCCATATTGAAGAGCAAGGTCGCTCTCTCTCTCGCCGCGATTCCAAAAAAACCCTAACACGTACCTAGTACAGTGAATGCAATAGAATCCGGAGTTCGGACGATTTCCATGGTCTGCATCCGAAATCGCGTATATGTACACATATATATCGATCGACCGATATTTATAGATATATATATCATTTCTTCGTATCTGTATTTTATACTTGTACATCGATGTATTAATGTCGCCTGAGCAGGTGAATGAGACAAACCTCCTTGTTTTTTTAAAGATATATTGTCATTAGTTATAAACATGTGCCGAAATGGCTAGAATCACGAAACAGATGTAATTTGTAACTGTTTCAAGAACAATTGCAATACATTATAGTCCCTCATCCTCGGTATAGGGTTCAAGGGCTGATCGATTCGATTCCCGATCGAATGATCGAACGATCGAACGATCGATCGATCGATAGATCTGAGATGGGTATATATGTGTGATTGATTAGATCCATAACACCATGCTC
>JBBBWG010015556.1:145764-167438 GCA_037176905.1 Azolla pinnata
CCCCCCCTATTCATGGAATCAGAACCGCAAGCTTCTCCGATAGTGTTCATGATCTGCCACAGGAACAGAACAAAACAGAACAAAACAGAACAAAAACAGAACAGATGAAGCTTTCTTCTTCTTCTTCATTTCTTCATCGGTAAGTGTTCCTTCTTCCTTCATGCGGAAGTGTTCAGACCAAACTGTTCTTTCCTTCTTTCTTTCTCTCTCTTTTTCTTCACTTCCCAAATTCTGTTCCTGTCTGAAAACTGAAGGGAATGAGAAGGAAGGGGAAAAAAGAGCAGAGAAAACGAGGATAGGGGCATCGCCATTCCTGCTGCTCCATCGCCATTTCCTCAGAGAACCCATCTCTGCCTCCACAGCACACACGCTTCCCCCCCGGATTTGATCCCCCCGCTTTTGTTTCTCACCCGGATCCTTGCGCTGAAAAAGAATGGCTTTGCTCCATCCGTATCCCCCGTTTTGACAGGTATCTCCTGATTCCATCCTTTTTCAAGCATCTCTCGGCTGAAAGGAATTCTGTGTACCTCCCTTCCCTCTGTGTGGTTTCTGCCCACAAGAAAAGAAAATCAAAGAAAAGAAAAAGAAAAGATCTCTGGTCCCTGAGACGCGCTGTTCACTTTTGTTGTTGTTGTTGTTGTTGTTGTTGTTGTTGTTGTGGTTTTTATGCATAATCTAGATCAAGATTGCATCTTTGTGAGGAATTTTCAAGTAGAGGCCAACGCTTAAGAAGAAGCTCCCAATTTCCTCATTGACCAGGGAGATAAGAAAGGGAAGGGAAGGGGAAAACAGAACATTTTATCTTTTTGTTGGGATTTGGCCACCGATTTAGAACTTCCCTAACTCTCCGAATCTAATCGAACTGGATGATTTTTCCCCAGTGACTTAGAACAGCATATGTTTGGATCGAGGGGGGATCGTCGGTTTCTTTTCCTTCTGTCTCTTTGCATCGATTTTGAGATTGGTCTAAACTCTTGCATTGAAGCGTTTTAAAATCCAAACAGAAGAAATGGATGTTCCCACTGAACAAGTTGAAGTCCCAACATCCAAGAAGAGTAGAACTAGGAGTACTAACGACGATGTTATCGCAAACTATAATTGGGAGAAGCTCCCGCCGGAGCTTGCCGAGAAGGTGTTTACACACCTCTCTGCCCTAGCCATTTCAGAAGGCCGATGTGTTTGCAAGAAGTGGCATCGGATCCTTTCATCCTCAGCCTTCCTTGAGCTTTGGGCGAGATCGAGAAAGGTAGTAATATCGAATCAAGAAGAGAAAGAAGATGAATCGTGGTTCTTAGTATACAAAAACTCCCATGGTGTCGCATCGTTTAGCCCGAGCTCGAGTCAATGGAGGAGTATACCGGTGTTTTCCAGGTGCTGCTTAGACCCGGAGAATGTGAGCTTGGTCGCATCTTCAGGTGGTTTGTTGTGCTTCCGCACTCGAAATACTGAACAAACTAACCTTGTTATATGCAATCCAGTGACGATTCGAACCAGAACCTTACCTAGTATGCTTCAGATACGCTACATTGACATCGTGGGGATGATTTTCGATCGGTCGAAGAACGCATATCAGATTCTTGTGACTGGAGCCATAGAATCGGTTGCCCCTTATAGCATCACAGAGGTGTATGATTCCACGACCGGATGCTGGGATCACCACTGCAGCTCGGAGCAGGAATTCTTACAGTTCTGGTGCGAGGTGCATGCCATATGGTGCGATGGATCATTCTATTGCTTGACGATGCCGATATCTTCGACCAAAGGTTTCCGTATATTGGTGCATAACATGGTTCAGCGGAGATGGTGCGACCTCGGTATCGAAATGCCCTCGAAAGATCTGCGCTGCCCATCTCTGCTTTCCTGCAGCGGGAAACTCCTCTTAGCCGGTAAGATTGTGGTGAATCGGTCGATGAAGGATGTGTGCATTTGGGAGCTCGATTTAATCTCTCTGAAGTGGAGAGAGATCGCAGCGATGCCCGATTGGCTGATTTGCGGCATCAACGTGCCGCATTTCCTCGGCATGCGCTGCTATTCGAATTCGAACCTGATTTGTTTCAGCGGACATCGGAGCTGGCGGTCTGTGATGTATGATCTGTCGAGAAGAACATGGCAGTGGATGCCGGAAACTAAGGCATTCTGGGGAAGTAAGGCCCCGAAAGAGGTTCGTGATCGCAATAATCTGATAGGGATCCCATTCGAGCCCGATTTGGTAGCAAATGTGTGATTGATCATCTATTTCAATGTGTGTGTACCTATGTTATTTTCCCCTTTGTACATTTCTTGCATTGTTTTAGGGTTAACTTTCTTCTTTTCCTCTTAAGAAGATAATTGGAGCACAGTCATTCATATTGAGTATGTATATATATCTGTTTGGCATGTCTTTGGATCCTCATAGCGGTGCTCTTTTTTCTGTCTCTAACTCCTCTTTAACATTTTCTCTCAAATGAGCTGCGTAAATGACTGAGCTTGAAATACTTATATACCATGCTAAATGTCTCACATTCTTGTGCAAACAATTTCACCTTACGCATAAATAACAAGGCGAAAATCTATGCTCAATAAAATATACGATAAAATTTGCATAAAAGAATGAGTATTGGGACATTATGAAGGGAGGATGATTGTTTTATATCTAATTCTAGGAGTGGTCAAGAAAATAGGTTTAGGGACTCATCCCAATGATCCTTGATTCCTTTGGATTGGCATTTCAGGTCTAAATTCTGCCATTGATTATGGGTTATTTGAAGAAATTCGTTCATTATTTGATTTGAGGCATGTGATCTTCTCAACCAAATGATTGAAGCGCTTCATTGCTCTTTGAGTCTTAGAACAGTTAATTAGTCTCTGGTTAAGCAAGGATTACCCACATGAAATTATAATAGCATTCCTGAAAGACCTTCAGTAGACAATACTTTCTGGGTGAAATTTCACAAACTCATTGGTTGATTGCCTCCGGATCTTAAATCATTAAGAATATCTTAGCCATCAATCAAATTTTACATCAATCACAACAAACAAATGAGGATAAACGGGTAAAATGCCTTTGTTAAACTTAACTACATTTACTAACTGGGATTTTACCAAAAGATTAAGAGTCGTAGATAAGGTGGTTAAATAAATTCATGTCGAGATTAACACTTAAAACAGTTACTTAGCAGCTCAAGCCTCTTCATTTCTCCGTTTCCCTCAGCTAATCTATGCCAATTTGGCTCCTGATATATATACACACACACACACATTATCCAGCTCTTGATAGGAAGTAGAGGAAATGGTATCTATTAGCAATGCGAATCATACAGATTTTGGGCACCAATTACCGCGTGCATCTCACCATTTGAGCAGCATACTACAAGGTCAAGATGGAATCAAATATATCTTTTTCCATTTGGGTGCAATCCAGAAGAGACTCGAGAAAAATATTATACACAAAGGGATCCCCAACTTCTGTTGTGGTGTATTCCGTGGCACTGCCAATGTCGACAGGTTTGCCATGTCTACAAGCATTTTTATACCACTCCCAAATAAACTGTTCCTGATGTTTTTAAGCTTTTGTGTCCACAAACAAAACAGTATCTGAGAGAGATGCAGATACAAAAGCCCAAAAGCCGATCGAGTAAAAAGGCTGGGGAATTGACTCTTCCCATATTTGGATCAAATCTTCTGAAGCAGATCAAATCTTCTGAAACAATAAAAATTGACCTCAGGATGGGTAGATAACATCTTTCGCTTTGGAAGTTTTCAATCCAATCCATCCAGCATGGGGGGTTCTTTCCACTGCTAATATGCTTTTATTTCCTTTTGCTGATTCGATTCGATTCTTCCTCTTTTCTAAACATCAGGATCGGGTTTCCGGATTATTCGTATGCTCCTGTCGGCTTCCTTGCGTCGGAGGTACAGCTTCCGATGCCGATCGTGCTCAAACTTGCCCTCGCTATCGAGCTTCACAGTGGGCTCAAAGGGCAGCTTCTTCTTCTTCCGATGTTGCCCTCGCTTTTCAGCAGATCCCTTCTGCTTCTCCCACTTGCTGTACAAAGTGTCGACGGCAGTAGCTGTGCTGATATCTATGGCATCGCTTTCGACACAATTCCTGTTCTTCTCGCTCGACGCTGTCGAATCAAGCTCTTCTTCTTCTTCGTGGGCACTGCAAATGATATCTGAATCGCTCAAGCTGTCTACATCGATGCTATCGGCAATCAGATAGCGGCTTTGAGGCACATTGACGGCATTTCCATCCGCGTTACGGTTATTGTAATCCTGATTGTCATCATCATCATCATCATCATCATCGGCTTCTTCCCATCTTTCCTGCGTATTATTACCATCCCCTGCATCTTCTATTTCGTATTCCGAGTCTTCCCCTTCTTCCCACTGTTGCCGCGAAGTCTTGCCTCCTTGTCCTCTGAGAAGATCCTTCTCAGATGCATCCAAACGCTCGAATCGTACAGAACCGACTTTCCTCGCATTTCCTGCAAGAATCTGCAACAGATCTTTCTGAGCTTTTTTTTTGCCAGCTATCTTACATTCCTAACCCCGCTTTTGTATTACCATGCTATGCAAAAATTCTACATCCAATGGAAAGCATATCTTTTAGACATAAGGCTCTGAAAGATCGAGTGAGACGGCATACCTCAAGCCTGAATTTCTGGACTTTATCTTTACGATTCTCCTGATTGTCCAAATCAGCATCGGATTTCTCATCTTCCGCATTCTTCAAAAGCATTTTGATACTCTCGCCGGTACGTGGTATGTATCCAAAGGCTTCACAAACAAACCCAGAAACAGTTTCATAGTGATACGGCCCCTGCAAAGTTCCACCATTGCAGAGGACTTTGATATGGAGGGGAATCAACCAATGACATAAGGATAAGAAAGAAATCCAACCTCAGGAATTTCAACTTCCAGTGCCTCTGTCAAATCCTCAATTGAAGTGTTAGCATCCACATCGAAAATGCCATCACCTCTTTGAATAATGTAACCTGTTTTCCGTCGGATCTCTTCCTGAAATTAGATGTACACAAATGTGAGAATTCTGAATCCCTTTTATAGCAAACAGACATGGGAATCTTGTGAATGTTTTGAATGCAACAATTCATCTGTAATCAGACAATTGCAATCGAATAGTAAGGAACAACAAATCTGACAAGCACTTCACCAAACTATTGTCAAGCCAATTCTCTATCTCGATTTCTTCAATTAAGAACGTCAATTGCTGTGTTCTTTAAGGCAGTTAGCCCCATAACATGGCTAGTCAACCAACTCCAGTACAAAGCATTTACACAGACCTGATATACCAATTATAACCTGACTCCCAATCTTTCAAGAAAGTCCATTGCATACAAGGGTAGTTCACATTTTGAACAAAACAGCCAAATCCATAAAAAAGTTCTCCAGGGAATCAAAAATCAACTGGATTGACTTCTTACCTTTGAATCATTTTCATCAAAAATTTCACCAACAATTTCCTCCACAACATCTTCCAATGTGACTAGCTGAATGAGAACATTATTTCTGGGAATTAGAAATATTAAAGACATTTCTATGATAGCATTATTTAGTTCACCTTAGATCTTACCCCAACAGTTCCACCATATTCATTCAGTACAATAGCCATGTGCACTTTCCTAATCCGGAATTCACGCAGAAGGTTCCACACAGACATAGAATCTGATATGCATAGAAGAAAGGAATAAAACAATAAGCACAAAGATCTTAAAATGTCATTCTTATGCACGGACAGCCTAAATCTTCTAATATGGCCACAGTTATTGATATTCTTAAATTCTTTTCTGCTGATTCATGTCAGAGAGAGTGGTCACTATTTTCATTCATTAATCTCAGTGGCAGTACATAATTGATAAAAAACCAATATTGTTTTACCATACCAGGCACAAAATAAGCAGGTTTATGAGCTATTCGACCAACTGTCATTTTCTGAAGGGTTTCAACCTGGCAACGTTGCAAAAGAGAGCAAGAATAAGGCAGTTAATTTGTTACTTTGTCCTTCAAGAGCGTGCAGTGAAGAGTGGGGACTAAAACCTGCTCTACATAGTCAAGCATATCCATTGCATATGCTATTCCAACAATATTGTCCACTCGCCGCTCGAATACTGGCACACTGACAAAAAACCAGACTATCACATTCTATTATACTATGAATTTATAATGAATCAAATAGATTTAAGAAAGAACGTTACCGGGAATATTGATGGGTCACCCATAAATTTCTGAAATCCATTACAGTGGCAGTTGAGTCAATTGCAACAACATCAACTAGAGGAGTCATCACTTCCCGTACATATGTATCTTTGATCTCAAGCACATTTTCAATCATGTCCTGGAACAGCATGCATGATTAGCTGATATAATTGCTTTTCGATCCCAAACCATAAATGATCCATAGAGAAGAGATTATACAGTTATAAATGAATTAAAATGCAAATCACAAGTTAACACACGCTAAACATACAGCAAGGAAATAGAAGTTGTATCATAAATAAGAAACCAGCACACCCATCAATACCTCAAACACAACGGTCAACCTAACTATTACATGAACTAACCTGCTCTTCCTCTTCTATGGCTCCACTCAGCTCTGCACCCCTCAGCATCAACTTGAGCTCTTCTTCAGTAACAAAAGGCTCACTGTGAACCAAAATATAAAATGGGTCACGTGAATAGAAACAAAAAAGAGCATCTCAATTACTGTAATCAGTAACTAAATAGCTGCAGAATTTTCCTTTCCAGTTTCTTATTGACTGTTATCTTAAAAAGTGGAGCGATTGAGAAAGAAATTACCAAGATGAAAAAAAGTTCAGAAAAATACCCACTACTCTTCAGTCCAAATATTTTCAACAGTCCCACTGAGATAGCGGTCACAATACGCCCAACTGGATAGAGAATGTATGAAAGCCAAGCAACAGGCCTGACCTGGCAGAACAATCCATTACAACTTACAGTCCTTGAATGGCCACAGATCGATGTGATTGTAACACTGCCCATTTACAACTAAGACAAGAAAGCTCTTCTTGATTTACAGGACATATCGAGGCAGTCTTCATCTCAACATATTTAGTAGGCAACACGTGATCTCATCCTTAACTTCTAGAGCATACATTTAGGTTTGAAAATATGACTACGAAGGCAAATCCAGACAACCTTCCAAGGTTCACACTGAAGCACAGTAATATAGACCATGTTACCAAATGTAGTTTCATGCAAATAAAGTTCTTGCAATGTTACGGTTTTACCACTATACGTGCCACCTCAGTTGCATTGTGAACAGCTATGCTTTTAGGGGTAATCTCTGTCAGCAGCAAAATGACAACCTGCAAATCAGTGATACTCCCTAAGAGAAAACACAAGGAAAATCAAAGGAGAGAAATAAGGTCATGAAGAAATACTGACAGTCATCACTCCTGTGGCTGCAGTGACGCCAGCTTCACCAAACAAGGCTGTAGCAGCATCAGTGACCAGAGCCGTTGCTGCTATATTCGTAACCCTGTGATATGATACAAAAAAAATCAATGTGCCTGTGATATCATCCAAAAGAAATGAATGTGCCTCAACATTTTGAAGCAGTGGTACAGAAGGGTTACTGATCCGTACGTTGTTCCAATCAAAATTGTTGTCAGAAACCGTGTAACATCCTGTTTTAGCATATGAAATACACCATCGCCGGTCTCCTTCTCTGCTAACTCACGAACCTGTGTAGAGATTCCATAACTTAATTTAAGAAACTTTCAGCGGTCACAAAACATACATTCGATTTACACCTAATACTGACTTAGCTATCTTCTACTTGTTATCATCCGAGGGAATTTCTTTCTATATAAAAGAGCAAGACACGATTACCAAACCACTTCTACACTCAATATCATTTATGCTTATACAAGACTGGTCATTTTACTATCATATAAAAGAGCAAGCATAAATCAAGACTTGGAAGATCCCAACCATATTGTTATTCCATACAGACAAACCTATATTCTTCCCAGTAGTGTGTTATTGTATTTCTATATGCTTCAATAACAGAGTGGCAGAAACAAGGGATCACACAAATTATTAATACAATGCATCCTCCAATAGTGAGTGGTTTGTCAATCGAGGGAGCAGGATTACATTATATTACTTGAGGTCATTCAAGTCACATTAGTGGACTTAGATTAGGATATGATAATGTTCTATGTGAAAAGAAACCGAGCTGTAATTGTGTGATACATGAAAATTGGAAGAAATCTAGTAACCAGATTTTCACAAAAGTCTATCCAGCATCCAAAGTAACCATTTTTATGAATGAGAGCCAGACGGATTACATAATGTACTCAAAATTCCTTGAGTTCACTCATTCATGTTGTTGGGTAAACATTAGGATATAATACTGCTCAGATGCATAAGAAAGTCAATCTACTATTGCATAATAGTACACCAATTTCCAAAGCACTAAAGAGCTTTTTTTATCAACATCTATAAATATGCATTTCTATTAATATGACATATCCGAAATTTATATTTAAAAAAATCCTCAAATTTCTCAACCAGGAGTTCTATTGAAATAGCTACAATTTTGTGTGCATTGGCAACAAATTTTATCAGGTGTATTGGTAGAGCTTGTCAGCCGTCTGCTGTTATGGATAAGATTCTAGGCAAAATTGAACTTACTGGGATGTGACACCCTTAGACTATACAGCATAAAAGTTTATTTAAACCCCGATCGGAACTAATAGTCAGTGGATATCAGTATGGTCACTGCATACTGAGCTTTGGATCAGGGATTAAGTAGTGCAAAGTTAGGAGGTCATATGACATGAAGACATCAGTTAAATTTGATCTGACCCTTGAATTCCAAAACCTGATTTCTAAACATGTAGTTTGGAAATGTATTTGAGTAAACGTATCCTAGTGATGACCAGAAAGAGTAAGATAATACTTGTTAGAGAAATCGGAATGCCCATTAAGAATTCAGGTGCGTATTAGCGTGGCTCAACAGGCAAGTTCAGGGCTTATGTAACGAGATTTTAATTACAGAGGACCATAGTTCACCATATTTGGAACCCTCGAACATATTTGGAGATCAAATGGAAAATCCAACCAGCAAATACATTCACATTCTGCCTATGCCATCAAGGCTGTGATCATAGCTAATTCTAAGCCTCTTTGGAGTTCCCAAACCTGATTCCCCGCTTGCACAGATGAACTGGAAGAAATTGAATCCTTTCCCGCACTCAAGAAGAAATCCTGAACCCAATAATTGTCAGACACATTCCCATAATTTGTGTCTAGGGTACTTCCCATTATTTCTTCCACAGTTTTATGTTTTGGGAGTATCTATACACTCTAATTGGGCCTGATACACTATGAGCATCCTTTCCATTCCTTGACCACATCTCGAAAGATGAAAACAAGACAAATATAGTTCCATGTGTACTTTTATGTTTACAGGCCGGACTACAATCACATAAAAATGGTAAAATGGATTTCAATCTATGCTATCCAATTTGATCCATGGAACCACTATCATAAATACAGAGCACTTTCCAACTATGTGCAAATTTCTTCAAGGTAGCTTTGCAAAACAATCAGAAATCAAGCCAGTCCTTCCATTTCTCGGGATTTCTAACAGATTTGAACTGTTAACAGACGATCACTGTTATCGTGCAATTTCTGAGAAAAAAAAGCTGGGTTTTTGAAGAAAAAGCTAGTTTTATTTTGCCTCATAGCCAATCAGAGACCCTCTCTTCTTTTGAAAGACTCTGATTCGGCAAACATAATGCTTTTGCACACATTTCGTGATAAGAAATTCCTGTACAACGGAACTCCTCGATGGCCATGGAAATCCTATTTGGAGGACAACCAACTACAATGTATTGGGGTCTCTTCACCATCATTCCATTCATGGTCTATATATTAACAGGACTCGCGCATGGAAGATCGAAGAGATCCCTAAGGAGGTTTCTCTGTCAAACGCAAAACAATCCGCTTGCGCATAACAGTGTCATTCTGCTGCTACCATTCCCATACCTTGTGAAACATCTGTCTCAAGACACGAGATAATAGGAAATCCTGGGGGCTGAACAACACAAATACTCTCCAATGAAGCACGAAAACCTTAGACATTTGAAGCCCGGGGTAAGGATCTTTAGGCATTTATACGCTTGAACAATAGAATATCAATGTCACATTCATCATTCCAAGGTAAGCCTTCATGTCACCAAGCTCAAAAGGTTTCAAATTTGGACAAAGAGCATCGGAATTTCATTCACAATCCAGATTTTTTCTTTTTTTTTGTATGTGGTATCGTGGGGTTGCATCTTCATGCCAAGATTTTCTAAACCGAGTACATTGACAGCACAATAACACACACTAACCTTCCATGGCCAGAGGGTAGTGATGGATGTTTCCGCCATTGAGAAGAAGGCCGATAATCCGAGAAGAACCGAGAGCAGCAAGCCTTGATCTCTGAAGACGGCCATGACTTGAACGAACTTGGACCACACCGAGGAGACTTCGCCCTTGGAGTGCTGAACCAAGCCAGGTAGGGGAAGCAGAGCCGGGCCGCTGGAGCCCACCATGGCATATGCCATTCTCCTCGACAGAAGGTAAGCTGACACAGCGATGGCCAGACAAATTGCGCGGACCACAAGGGCCTGACGCGAAGGAGCTCCTTTCCCGTCTTCATCTCCTTCACCATAACCGCCGACTCGCGCTGCAGCAGCCGCGACAGGTGTTACCCTGTTGGGGTCACTCTCCGACCGATAAGGAGCGGCGGCGGCGGCGGCGGCGGCACCCGGGACATGAAACAATCCGCTGGTGAGATGGAGCCTGAGGAGCGAGGGCAATGCAGGAAAGCAGGAGGCGACACGAGGGCCCGGGTTGGGGAGATGCCGATGCAAGCGGAGGCCGGAGCTAGGGTTTGGGAGGGGGCGAGGGCGGGGACGAAGGTGCGGGGGAGGAGAGTGGCGCTGGGGGCAGAAGCAGCTGATGGCGAGGAGAGGCTGGGAGCACTGCATAATGAGGCGGGGGGAGGCGAGAGCAGGGGCAGGGCAAGGACTAGGGTTAGGGTTAGGGTTAGGGTTAGGGTTTGAGGGGTGGACATGGCGGAGGAAGCAGGAGGAGCATCGTCTTCTTCATCTGCGCCTGCGTTCCTCGTTCACGTGGCTGCAGACAGAGCATCCATTTCTGTGCTCTGTTTCTTCTACGCCGACACCCCTTTCTTCTACGCCGACGCCTCTTTCTCATCCCTTCTAAGCCGACGCCCCCTTCTTCTACGCCGACGCCCCTTTCTTCCCCTTCTACGCCGACGCCCCCTTCTTCTACGCCGACGCCCCTTTCTCCTCCCTTCTACGCCGACGCCCCCTTCTTCTACGCCGACGCCCCTTTCTCCACTCTTCTATCTCCTCCCATCTTCTAACTCTTCTAAATAATCTCAATCTTCTCTTCTGTTTATTCACGAGTAATCTCAATCTTCTCTTCTGTTTATTCACGAGTAATCTCAGTCTTCTCTTCCGAATCCGCTCACGAGTGATCTCAGTCTTCTCTTCCGAATCCGCTCACGAGTGACCTCAATCTTCTCTTCCGAATCCGCTCGCGAGTGATCTCAGTCTTCTCTTCCGAATCCGCTCGCGAGTGATCTCAGTCTTCTCCTCCGAATCCGCTCACGAGAAGACGAGCTGTTTTCTGCTGCCGCCGCCGAAGCTTACGGTGACGACGGACTCGGAACGACGAGGAATTCGACGAGAAGAAGAAAACGGCGCGGGGAACAAGAAAAGACGGGAAATCCGGCGGCCGAGGAGGCTGTTCGCGTACAGGAGCGCTCCCCGAAGGCTGGCGTTGCTTGAACCGGAATGGTTTAGTACCGGGGGCCGAGAGCCCCTTCCTTTTGGGGGTCATCATGCGTGAGCCCGAAAGACGATGACGAGCTGGTTAGCAGCTCCCCGAAATTTTTACGCCAGCAATTAACAGAACAAAACGAGCGACGATGTGTATGCTTCGGCAGTAATGTGAGTTGTAAGAAAATAAGCCGTGTTTGATCGGCGGCGCCAGAAGGACCACTCGACTACTGCTCTGACAACTGGCATTCATCGAACAACGGCTGTCCACTTCTACAAGAAGCCTTCCTTATTGAAGATCTGACGCTCTTGTCGAATCATCAGCAAACTCCATTTTTTCGACAAGCCATTCCTACCGAATAAAAGATCGATTTAATTTGATCACAAAGCCCGCCCTCATCGTAACTCCAACGCCTGTGGATCGATGTCAGATCCCTGCGGAAAGAACATCAAGAACATCGGGACCAAAGTGAAGATGCAATCAAACTCCTCATGCTTTCTTACGCCGCCAAGAAGGAGGCTGAAAATGGGGCTTTTTTTGGGCTTGAAATGTATGAGGTCCCATCCCTCTGAAAATGCAGCCAAGAGGAAGTGCTGAAGGCCCTCAGACCGGAAGAGCATTTTACCATCACCACAGACTATCTAATCCATTTCAAGCATTTTATACCGAAATCTCCGCTGCATTTTATACTCAAACCTCGCTAACGTCATTCATGAAGCCGCACTCCGATCAGGAAAGACGGGGATCCCGACAGGTTCCATGCTTTTTGCCGCTCTTCGAGCTTCGATTTCGCGGGCTTGTGCTCGCATTCCGGATTCGACGTAGATGCTCTCCATGCACACATACGCAGCAGTGCACTTTGCGTCGAGCGACAGCAAGCGATCGAAAGCCCATCTCGCAAGCTCCACATCGAGCCACTTCCGGCAAGCCCCGAGGACAGCCAAGTAGAGCGGGGGATGGTCCAAAGAAGATGGCACAGTATCAAACAGCTGCTTGACCTTGTCGAAGAGCCCAGCTCTGCCATATAGATCTATCATACATGTGTAGTGCTCCAGCACCGGGCTGAGCTTATAACCCACGAGCATCTCGTCGAAGAGCTTCTCCCCTTCCTCGAGGAGGCCCGCATGACTGCACGCAGCTAGCAACACGAGCATCGTGACTGGGCTCGGGGCGATCCCCTGCTTCCTCATCTCTCCGAAAAGCTCCAAGACCATTGCTGCTTCACCCGACTGCCCATACCCAGCCATCAACGCGGTCCACGACACAACCGTCTTCACCGGCAGCTCTTCAAACGCTTCTTCCGCCTTCTCCAGCTCGCCGAGCTTTGCATACATGTCCACCAACGCTGCGCCCACGGATAGATCCTTCCGCAGCGATCCGTCCTTCGCGATCTCGGCATGGATCCTCTTCCCAACCTTGAGAGACCTCACCATGGAGCAGGCTTTCAAAACGCTCGCGTAAGTCGATGCGTTCGGGGGAACCCCGTCGCGTTTCATGCGATCGAAGCACTCGAGAGCTTCGCTCCCGAGCCCATGCTGGATGTAGCCCGATATCAACGCGTTCCACGACACACCGTCCCGAATCTCGAGCCCGTCGAATACCTCTCGAGCTTTCTTGGGCGCTCCACACTTTGCATACATGTCCACCGCTGCCGTCGCAAGGACTGCGTCCTTGCGCAATAGCCCTTTCCTTCTCGCTTCGGCACATATGCCTTCTCCGATCTCGAGGGCTTGCACAATGCTGCAGGCTTTCAAAGCACATGTGTAAGTGACCGGATTCGGCGCCATTCCCGCATCTCTCATCTTCCCGAAGCATTTCAGCGCTTCATCGGCGAGGCCATTCCCGGCATACCCCGATATCATCGATGTCCAAGACACAACGGTGCGAGATGGAAGTTGCTGAAACACATCTCGGGCCTTCTCCAATGCCCCACATTTCGCATACATATCCACCAACGCGTTCCCAAGCACAACATCCCTTTGCAATAGATCCCTCCTCCTGATCTCCGAGTGTATACCTTCGCCGATCTCGAGAGACCTTACATTGCCACAAACTTTCAAGATGCAAGAATACGTGACTGCGTTCGGGGAGATACCCTCGCCCTGCATCTGCCGAAAGCATTCCATGGCTTCGTCACTCAGCTCCTGCTGGGCATATCCTGTGATCAAGGCATTCCAACTGACGACATTCCGAACTGGAAGCTCATCGAACACCTCCTGCGCCTTTCGTATGTCCCCACACTTGGAGTACATATCGACCAACGAGTTACCGAGCATAACATCTCTCCGCAGAAGCCCTCGAGCTCGCACCTCGGCATCAATGATTCGCCCGGTTTCGAGAGACCGAACGATTCCACAAGCTTTCAGAACAGAAGTATACGTGATCGCATCGGGCGGAATTCGTTCCTCCCTCATCTGCTCGAAGCATTTCAGAGCTTCGGATCCGAAGCCATGTTGGGAATATCCAGCTATAAGCGCATTCCAAGTTACCACATTTCGCACGGGAATCGCTTCAAACACCTCCGACGCCTTCTGGAGAGCACCGCATTTGACATAGGCGCTGATCAAGGCAGTGGCGACGTACACATCTTTCGAGATCAACTCTTTCTTGACGAGATCGGCGTGAATCTTGCGAGCCCTGGCCAGGTTTCTCTCTCTCCCGCATGCTTTCAACGCATCCATGAGGGCAAAACATCCATCGTCTTTCCCTTGCACATGCAAAGAAGGAGTCGGAGACGGAGAAGGCGAAGGCGAAGGCGAAGGAGGGGTGCGGAGCTTTAACCGGACCCATGGCGGGGTGTTCAGGCCGTTGGTCCACAGCGATTGATTCGTCCTCTTGTGCCTGAAATCGGGGGAGGTGGGGCCTCTCTGCAGGCGTGAGAGCCGAAAGATTCAGGGCAAAGGAAGCGAGTGGAAAAGCTCCGAGATAGAGAAATGGGGTTTAGGGTTTGCGCGGTTACCTTGCTGTTGCGATCGTCCCAGAACGCAGAAGGGTCTCTGAAGAGCTCCTTCCACAGGAGCTCAGAAGCTTTGAAAGAAGAAGAAGGAGGAGAAGAAGAAGAAGAAGAAGAAGAAGAAGAAGACATGTCTGAATTGGAAGACAGGAAAAGAGAGGAAGGGAAATGGATGAATTTGCTAGAGGCCATTTTTGTAGTTGTTTTTTTTTTTTATCAGATCCTGTGTGATGTGATCTGATCTGCAAGAGTATGTTGGGTTCTTGATTTAAAGATAAGAATATGATCGATGGATCGATCGATCGCGGATCATCTCCGAAATGTTTGATTCGATTTGCATGATAATTGGTCGAGATATTGATCGGTTTTCGATTAAGGCAAGAATACGATCGAGAGATCAGTGCTGGATCATCTAGATGTCGATCTGATCGAATCAGATCAAGTAATTGGCCATCTTTGTGGTTTTTTTTTTAATCAAATCCATGCCTTCATATGTAGATTTGTAATTGCCTCTAGTCTTTTTTTTTAATTAGTTCCCGTGTGGTCTGATCTGTAATAGTATGTTGGGTTCTCGATTTTAAAGATAAGAATATGATCGATAGATCGATCAATCGCGGATCATCTCCAAATGTTTGATTCGATCTGCACAATAATTGGGACAAGATATCGTTCGGTTCTCGATCAAGGCAACAGGAATACGATCAATGCCAGATCATCTCGATGTTGATTTGATCGAATGGGATCAAGCCGATTAGATCTGCCAAGTAATTGGACAGTATATATCGGTTCTCAATTAAGGCAAGAATATGACCGATCGATCGATCCCGGATCATCTCCAAGAGGCTGATTTGGTCATACCAGATCACGCTGATTTCAATCTGCACGATAATCACACAATATATCGGTTGTCGATCGAGGCAAGAATATGATCATCTCATCTCATCTCCAGATGTTGTGCTCTCCGATATGTTTACTTCAACGTCTGATTTCGTCAATGGTTGTGAAAGCGGTGTGCGAAAAAACCAGCCAATTATTTTCACCCCAGAGTCTGATAGATAAATGTTTTTCTCTTGATTACATAACCCTCCTCGCTCTCGCTCTCTTGATGTCTTTGTCTGATCTGATTCAATCCCAGGGACATAATATTACTCCTTCAAATTCAGTTCGATTCTCATCATATACCAAATACGTGTGGATCGATGGCACAAACTAATGTGAAACAACACTTTGCAATCATCGTAAAAGAATCCAAATTAATTATCGGGCATAAAATTTAAGCTATATATCAGTTCCCCGACAGCCCAACTCCCAACATATAATTTCCTAGACATTCAACAAGGACCAAATATGAAGACATGTTTATATGTGCAAATATATGACAAGCCTGGTCCTCATACCTACCACAACATTATTAAGTTTTGACAAACTCTACTTCCAAAACCAAATAGGAATCAAATGGCAATGCTTTTTGATTTTATACATACTTCTAGAAACCAAATAGGAATCAAATGGCAATGCTTTTTGATTTTATATGCACTTCCAGAAACCAAATGGGAATCGAAATGGCAACAATGCTTTTGACTTACATTGTTTCTTACAAGCCCAAATCTCATCCAAAATCAGTTCAGTTCGTCCCACGTACCAAGCCCGACAAAAAGGTTTTTTTGCACAAAGGAATAAGCTAAAAGAAGCATCAAAGTGAAGTATATAATATTAGATTTGTTAACCACTTGGTGCCTCAAATCAAGTCAGGTTTTATAATACCTGTCGCAATTGCGAAAACTGGCTCGTTATTCCGACAGCTTTTGACCACTCTAATCAAGATAAATATACCTGTTTCCAGAGCAGCATTTTCTGTTGACAGTTGCACAAAGTGGAGTTCAGCTGTGAATGAAATGCTTCCAAAGGCAGCTGTCAAGCAACCCATAAGAATATACCACTGAATTGGGCTTTGCAACCCATAAGAATATACCATGCAACTCAAACAAGAATATATACCATCAAATTGGGCTTCGCAAAACGCACCTGAAGATGGGCATCTTCGGAGAGAAGACGAAAACACTGTATATAAAACACAGAAACTGAATACATAGAGCCTGGCTTTCTAAGGAACTTAGTAAAGGATACAATCTTTAACTTCGTATTGAAGCGTAAGCCATGGCTACAAACAAATATACATGGGGAAGAGAATAGGGAATATAGATCTTCAACCAAAAGTCATCTCTCCTTCTCTTTCGATGTGGAGGATGATAAGAGGTTGCAGGAGTATATCGTCTCGTCTCATCATGTACAACAATCCTTCGAACGAGAACAGTTGGGGGCGGGGAGAGCATGGAAAGCCAGACAGAATTAACAAACTTGCAGAACTTCTTGTCCATATCAATCGGTTGGTTGGTAAACCCTAAATTGCTCCCTCCGAAACAGGCAGCTATGAGAAGCCAGAGCCATTTAACAGTGCAGATCTTCATATAAAAGCTGGTACTGGTATATGGGTTTAGGGTTTTCCTTGTTGTCCCTACTTCCGAAGTACGACAAGCTAAGGAGAAGGGAAACCTTTCTTCTTTCTCTATACAGCACAAACAAAGTCACCACTAGTCTCTACATCAACATCCCCATCCGTGTCCAGGTCCAATTCATCGAGATAACCAGATGTTGCTGTGGGCAATTTCACTCCAGGCACCTTTGCTTCATCCACAATCTTTGTGATATCCTCTATGCTCTGAAGAGCTTCGTTGGGGTCATCATGATTGTAGTTTGTGTCTGAGCCCTCCAATAAGTCCTTCGGCAGCTTCTTCAGAAACCATGGGTGCTTTTTTAACTCGGCGATAGTTATTCTCTACTTGATGGGAAAAAAAGCAACCAAAGCACAATATACAGATCGAATCAGTTCCTATCCTAAAGAAAAGACTGTAAAAAAACAGTAAACAGTAAAAAGCAAGCCAGTTTCAAGTGATCAGGGCTGGTAACTGTAAAAGATTACTTTGAAGTAGGAAACAATCACAGAACTGGGGAAGGGGGAGGGGGAACATTCAGAAAACAGAAACATAAAGTCTGCTGAAAACATCAGTAAAACTGTAAATGTGTCAACTTGTTAAGCTCACAAAACTGCATAACTGACTCTAGCAAACAAAGGAGACTGCAATCTCCACTAATTTTCAGGAGCAGAAGCATTCAAATTGTGAACATAATTGAGAATGCCTTCTACCATTCTCAGAAGTACTCAAATTACCTTTGCAGGATTAGCCACAAAAATCTCAGAAAGGAGCTGTCGGCACTCTGAAGATATGTGGACATAATCTGGAATGGAGTATTGAACATTCAATATCCGCTGTAATAAATGAAAAAAAAATATGAGATGATAACCATTCAACTAGCTCAATAAAGTGTAAACAATAATCTAACGTGAATAGTTCAGATCAATGACACCATACACTGATTGTTTTCCTAAAGTTCCTTGGATCTTTCGGATCCTCAAATGGATAAGCACCCACAAGCATCACATACAAGGTCACCCCACAGGACCATACATCTGCTATCTGGGTAGAACGGAAAACACACTTATAAGACAGGTTCACTCAAAATATTTCAGTTCTACTCCAACAAGATCTGCAGATATCAAACTAAAAAAAATAGATCTCTACCTTCCCATCATATTCCTTTCGAGACAACACTTCAGGAGCAATATATGCAGGCGTCCCCACAGTAGATTTGGGTTGCGAATGAAGTAAGGATGACTGCCAAAACTTCAAGGTCTCAGTCTTTTATTTTAAAGATTTTGGAAAAGAAATTCTACAAGATGAAACCAACCTTAGAGTATCCAAAGTCACAGATTTTGAGCTTTGGCGATGGGCTCCCATCCAACAAAGTGTTCTCCAGCTTAAGATCACGATGGCAAATTTGCTGAGAGAATGTCGCAAAGAAAGTTAAATGAAAATGTCTGATGGAAGTTGAAATGACTTCCAGACATTTAGACCTATTCTCAATTACAATTAAGAAGCCAGTTACAAATCAATTTAGAGAGGGAAAACATTATAGGACGCTGATGCACATCTTCAATCAACTTTAAGATGGAAACCATAAATATCAGACATCGATGCACATCCTTAGCAGCTAAGTATAATGGAAGTATAATGGCCTAGAACAGTTCACTTTCAATCAAGCCATTCATATGAACTTTACTGTAGTGTGAACCTTCTTCCCATATTCCCATATATATAATGGGCAGCATATCTCGCATTCTGTACTGTAAACCAAATCCAACTACGTAGAAACTAAGCTTTATTCCACTTGCAGAAAAAGAATGCCAATGTCTATCACACATACGAAAGGACGTGTAAATTTTCTTGGGTGTGCATTAAAAGCTTGGCAGAATTTTACCATGTCGTGACAGTAGCTCACTCCACAAATCAATTGCTGGAAATAGTATCTGGCCTGAAATTTTAAAGTCAAAACAAAAATCAATAGCCTGCAATATACATTTAATGACGATAGGTAGGATGATGCACTGCTGTCCTCCAATGTGTAGAAAACAACAATATATAAATAGTGATGATGGTTATGCTGATGCACTGTTATCATCACGAGGAATAGGATGTCTGAAAAACCTCATCTTCGCTAAATCGCCCAGCATTGCAGATACGCTCAAAGAGTTCACCTCCTGCGGCATACTCCATCACTATTGCTAGATGCGAGGGGGTTAGACACACCTAAACAAAAATGACGCAAATCAGACGAATAATTAATAAAATTTATGAAATATGTATGAATATATAGTGTGTAAGCTAAGTATGAATGCATGTGTAGGGATGTGTTTCAGCTGTGTATATGCAGATATAACAAAAGAGATAGAGAGAAAGAGAGGATGGTACTAGTTACCTCTTTGAACCGAACAATATTAGGATGTCGCAAAGATCTGTGGTTAATGATCTCTCTCATCACGTTCTCATCAATCTGTTCACGACGATAGTAAGTAGCAGTAGTAGGGAGCTCAATCATAGAAACCCAAACACCTAAAGCAAGAATCTTAAAACCAGACCAACATGGGGAGACATGTCCATTTCAGAATTTTGTGTGCAGAAAACGCTAGGGGAAATTTCGCAAGACGGAACAGAAGCTAAACATGGGCAAGCAATAGAAAACCCAACTGAGATTGAAACTTCTCAAATTGATTTTCTAGACAAAAAGTAAAGAACAGCGACAATCAGGAAAAAATGTGAAAGTTGAATCCTAGCCCTCGCATTGAGAAAGTGTCATTTTTTGAGAGTTAGAGTGCAATCAGACAAATCCCAAATCTGTGTTTTAAAGAAATTTTGAAATACGAATTCGTGTGGATTTAGAGATCCTTGAACCCTAACCCTAAAAAGAGCCATGTACACACCCACACACAAGAGTGGATTCAGAGATCCTTGAACCCTAACCCTAAAAACAGGCCATGTACACACCCACACACAAGAGGAACCATACAATCAAAAGAGTTAAATTGAAAGGAAAAGATTGACAAGTCCTCAGTTCTTCAACCCTAACCCTAAGAAAGGATCACGTGAACAAACATATAAGTGAAATTCGATCCACAGAGAGCTGTCTTAAAGAGAAAAGGATCGGAAGTATGAGCTTATGAAACTAGATATTCACTGGGCTCTAACCCTAAAACGAGGCTTGTACAGTCACAAGCTTACAAAACATCAGCCGTGAATGAAATCATACACGAGAAAATAGAGATTTCGCAGCCAAGCTTACAGTGAGAGAACAAAAGACAGAATTTTTGGAAGGAATCACTCAGAGAATCCCCGGATTCGAAGTTAGCATAGAGCCACAGAGAGAATGAAGCGGCGCAACCCAAGAAAGATGGGATTTTGGGGGTCCGGAGTCAGAACGGGAATCGCAGAATGCCGAAAGCCCGAGAGAGAAGAGGCGATGGTGGATGCTAAAAGAGTGCGTACCTTGGAGCCCCGTTCGATATATTTCACGGCAACGAGCTCTTTGGTCTTCTTGTCACGGAGGAGGCGAGCAACGCCGAAATTTCCCGAACCTATCTCTTTGACGACCTCGAAGCGATCCATGGTCAGAGATGGGAGAAGAAAAACAACAAGAACAAGAAGAAGAAGAAGAGAGAAGAGAGAAGAGGAGAGAAGAAGAAGAAGAAGAAGAAGAAGAGAGAAGAGAAAGGAGAGCGAGAGCGAGAGAGAGAGAGAGAGAATCGAAAGAAGGAAGGTTTTTTCAGCACAGCGAGAGTGATAGATTGGGAGGGGAGGAAATGAAGAGAGAGAGGAACGCACAGAGAGAGGAACGCACAGAGAACGAAATCGAAAGAAGAAGAGAAGGAAAGGCTTTTCGGTGAGGAATTACTGCAGAAGGAAGCAGAAAGAAGGAGGAAGAAGGGAAGAGAATCCTGCAGAAAGAAGCAGAAGGAAGGAAGGAAGAGGAAGAGCAGCGCTACAGAGTCGGAGCGAAGCTCGCCATGGAAGCTGCGTTTTGTACAGAGAAACGTCAGAAAGAGAAAGAGAAGGAGCGAGCATCGGACGCGTGGAAGGGACGACGCGCGGGCGGGCGCATCGCCGCCGCACGCGTGGACGGCTGAGATCTTCCGTACGTATTCTTCTCCGTATCCGTACGCCGCGGACATACGTATGTCGCTTCCGTATGCGGTCCCGTATGTTGTCGCATGCCCTTTTTTTTTTCCTACTTGCAATGCATGTGCCGGCGCGTATGTCGCATGCGCATGTAACCTATGTGCGTATTAGTACGTATTCTTTTTCGTATGCATACACCGCGGACCTACGTATCTCGCTTCCGTATGTGGTCCCGTATGTCGCATGCCGTTTTTTTCCTACTTGCAATGCATGTGCCGGCGCGTATGTCGCATGCGCATGTAACCTATGTGCGTATTAGTACGTAT
>JBBBWG010015557.1:13241-55403 GCA_037176905.1 Azolla pinnata
GCAGCAGCAGCAGCAGCAGCATCGCCATCTCCATCATCATCATCATCATCAGCAGCAGCGGCAGCATCAGCAACAGTCGGATCGGCCGCAAGATGCGCACGACAAGTGGCACTTGGAGCTCGCGCTGGGCGGGGCCGCCATGCAAGCCGGCTGCAGCGGCAAGGTGGTGTGGCGCTGCACGCCATGGCTGGGAGCTCACGCCGCCAAGGGCCAGGTGCGCCCGCTCAGAAGAGCCCTGCAGGTTCGTGCGCGGCCTCCCAATCCTTCCTTCGTCTTCTTCATCCTCTCCTCCTCCTCCTCCTCGGCTAATCCTCTTCCTCCCTCCATCTCCTCCCTCCATCTCCTCCTCCTCCTCCTCCTCCGCCGCCGCCGCCGCCGCTAATCCTCCTCCTCCGAGGCTAATCCTCCTCCTCCTCCTCCTCCCGCTCTGATCTGATCTGATCTGATCTAAACTTATCTGATCTGATCTGATCTGATCTGATCTGATCTAGACTGATCTGATCTGCTGCTTGCGGCTTGCAGGGGCTGGACCCGGTGACGACGGCGGCGCTGTTCGCGGGGGCACGCTGCGTGGGGGAGAGGAGGGTGGGGGAAGAGGACTGCTTCGTGCTGAGGGTGGCGGCGGACCAGGAGGCGCTTCGGCAGAGGAGCGAGGGGGAAGGGGAAGGAGGGGCGGAGGTGATAAGGCACGCGATGACGGGATGCTTCAGCCAGAGAACGGGGCTGCTGCTGGCGCTCGAGGACTGGCACCTCACGCGCATCAACAACAACGGCGGCGGCGCCGTCTACTGGGAGACGGCCGTCGAGTCGCGGCTCGCCGACTACCGCCCTGTTGCTGTCGACGACTCCGCCGCCGCCGTCAACTCCGCCGCCGTCAACTCCGCCGCCGCCAACTCCGGCGTCCAGCTGGCGCACTCCGGCCGCTCGTGCGCCACCCTCTTCCGCTTCGGCGCCGCCCCCATGGCCCACTCCCGCACCTCCCTCCTCGAGTCCTGGTCCATCGACGACGTCGCCTTCAACGTCCCCGGCCTCTCCCACGACTTCTTCCTCCCGCCCGCCGACCTCCTCCTCCTCGCTAAACCCTAATTCCCAAACCCTAACTAAACCCTAATCCCCCCCCCCCCCCCTTGTGGGACTAGCTAGCTAGCTGATGCTGAGCTAGCTAGCTGGTTGGTTGTTTTTGGGCTATAACAGCTGATCGATTGATTGTTTCTGGAGCTTCAGCTGATTGCTTGTGTTTTTTGGGCGATTAGCTGATTGCTTGTTTATGCGCTGTAACAGCTGATTGCTTGTTTATGCGCTGTAACAGCTGATCGATTTGTTTATGCGCTGTAACAGCTGATCGACTTGTTTATGCGCTGTAACAGCTGATCGATTTGCTTGTTGGGCTTTTAGCTCATTGTGGGCCCCTTAGCTACCCTTATCGTGGGTCTATAGCGCTCTCATCGGCATGAGCTGATATCGGCCACTGACTCTACCGCCGATCCGCTGCGCTGTCTCGCCCAAACCTCTCGCCTGCACCCTGAACCCTGAACCCTAAACCCATTTAGGTTGCGTGGCGGCGGTGGCGGTGGAGGAGGGCCCCCATACACCACACCCGCCTTCTCCATACATGTTGTGTACATGATCCATGCCTTAATGCAATTCCTTTTGTTTGACGAAGAAATGGCGGCGAGCTTTTGGCCTTCCAGATCTATCTGCCTGCCTCCCAGGATTCTGCAAATGTTGGGGGATGCTGCGTGTGAACAAGAAACATCAAAGACTGTTGTGATCTCTCTGCTTCTCTGTATTTATATATATAGCAGTCATTCTAGCTATGGGGGTTCTTGCAACATGGCAGCTGCAGAGAGCCGCCAATTTGCTGCTCCGCATTTTTGAGCTTGCTCGATGCGATCGATCGACCGATCGGTCCATCGGTCGAATCGATGTTGTGGCAAATCGTAGCAAGACATTGGCACCGGGGACAAAACATATACCGTTAGTTCCATCTGATGGACGATGTTGGCGGGCCATGACTCATGAGGTCACCCGGTTGTTCCCGCAGCATCCGAGAAAGCAACTCGGTGTGCCCAGAATCGATCGATCGATCGATCGATCGTTGTCGAATCCTACCGTCATGCCAACCCAATCCAGTGAAGAGATTGGGAATCGGTCGATCAGGGATGAATCGGTACGGACGGAGTCCGGCGCGCATCGAATGAGCGGCAAAGGCAGGGCGCCATTCGATACCGCAGGCAGTGCCCGATCTTTCGGAGGATTCTTCCTACTGTTTGCATTGCCAGTGGCATGTACTGCAAAATCTCGAGCAGCAAAAAAGGCCGATCGGAAAGTTCCTGATGCGGTGGCACGGTACTGGAACTTTAAAAAAAAGCCCCCGCTCGATCTGCTCTTCGAAACTGTTTCGACATGTGTTACCAAGCCAAATAGCTAGCTAGCCTTCTTTTACAGACTCGAAACTCCCATGGCATGTTCGAGTCCTTACTCTGGCAATCAATGCGAAATGCGCCGCACTGCAATTGCCCATGGCCCAGCAGGCAGAGAACTCTTAGAAGAAGAGTCGTACTGTGATTCTCCGATCGATTAGCCTGTATAACGAGGGACGGGGAGGCTCCATCGAGACGGAGGCAATTTCATGATGCATGTCGGTTCTGGGAGCTATTGAGTACCGGGGGGGGGGGCTGGCTACTACTGTACTGCTGCACGAGCAGACTGACGCATGCCATGGGCCCCCAGAAAAATACTGAACCGATCCATTCATCTCATCCATGCCCAGCCATTCATCACGATGTACAGATTGATGGAAACTGGCATATGCTTGCTACCACCATACGGCCGACCGTTCCCTGGCCCCATCTATAATATCCTTCTGTTCGATCGATCCCAGCTTCCTTTTTCCCTTTCTTTCTTTCTTTCTCTCTTTCTTTCCCCTGTTGTTCACTGCTACCCGCCCCGACCAACTTTAGCTGGCCCAATGGTTGTCCGATACCTCGGAGACCATCACTCTGTTTGTTGCGCCGAAGATGTCTGCTGCCTATCCCCATATCCCCCTCTCGTGTTTGCAATCCATTTTGGCTTCTGCCTCCTCCTTCCTGCCCCTCATTCTTGTCCCTGCTCACTGTTGCTCCCGTATTCCTCTTCGATGCGAATGACTCTGACAACTGGAATGTTGCGCTGTATCATGAAGCAATGAGAGCGCGGTTTTTGGTTTTTTTGTGTTTTCTTTTTTCCCGCTCGCAGAGAGCAGATTTGCTCGACACCGAGGCCCCGGTTCGTGCCGCTTCGAAGCCTGAGTCCTCAGAAGTTGAGCTCCTGATCTAATCTGAATGAACAAAAGGCCCGTTTCTAGTGACGACGAGCCGGAATGCTGACCACGTTTCGCGATCTGCCAGCGTCATTAATCAAAGCGGTTTACAGTTGCGGTGCCCGATTTCGGGCATCGGTCAAAATCACATTGGAAAATGCGTTCTTAAGCGAGGAGAAGAGCATAACACGAGCTAGCTAAGCGAGGTCTGTAGACTAATTCTGTGGTCAAGAAGAGCTCTGTGTGTTTTGCCATAGCCCCAGAAAACCCTAAATGGAGCTCCCTGTTAGGGTTTTGGAGAACGTAAAAATGGAGCTCCTTGTTAGGGTTTTGGAAACCCTAAATGGTGCAAGGCGGTAAATTAATTATGCGGTCAAGAAGAGCTCAGTGTTTTTTGCCGTGGCCCCAAAAAACCCTAAACTGAGCTCCCTATTAGGGTTTTGGAAAACCTAAACGGAGCTATCTATTAGGGTTTTGGAAACACTAAATGGTGGAGGGTTGTAAACTAATTCTGTGGTCAAGAGAGCTCAGTGTGTTTTGCCATAGCCCCCATAAACCCTAAATGGAGCTCCCTGTTAGGGTTTCGGAAACCCTAAATGGTGGATAGCTGTAAACTAGTTCTGTGGTCAAGAAGAGCTCAGTGTGTTTTGCCATAGCCCCAAAAACCCTAAATGGAGCTCCCTGTTAAGGTTTTGGAAACCCTAAATGGAGCTATCTGTTAAGGCCTCGGAAACCCTAAATGGTGCAAGGCGCTAAATTAATTATGTGGTCAAGAAGAGCTCAGTGTTTTTTGCCATGGCCCCAAAAAACCCTAAACGGAGCTCCCTATTAGGGTTTTGGAAAACCTAGATGGAGCTCCCTGTCAGGGTTTTGGAAACCCTAAAAATGCAGCTCCCTGTTAGGGTTTTGGAAACCCTAAATGGTGGAGAACTAAAAAATTCTGTGGCCAAGAAGAGCTCAGTGTTTTTTGCCATAGCCCCCAAAAGCCCTAAATGGAGCTGGAGCTCCCCTGTTAGGGTTTCGGAAACCCTAAATGGTGCAGGGCCCTTCCCCTGCTCCTCTTCCTGCTCCATCCTTCCCCGCTCTGGTGTCTCTCCTGCGCCTCTTCGCCTCCTCCCACTCCATCTCGGAGACCAGAGCCCTCCATCTCCACCTCCGCGGCCGGCGGCTCCATGGCGACCCGATCCTGGGCGGCCTCCTGGTCCAGATCTATGGCGACTGCGGATCCCTGGGCGAAGCCGCCGACGCCTTCGCGTGCATCCACCCGCGCAGCGTCTTCTCCTGGAACGTGATGATGCGGGCGTACGCGAAGCAGCGGGAGGAAGACGGCGATGGCGTGGGCCTGGCCTCCCTGCGGCAGATGCAGCAGGAAGGACTGCATCCGAACGCCATCACTTGGGTGAGTTTTCTTGCGATCTGCTCCTCCTCCTCCTCGTCATCTTCCGTATCCTCAGCCTCATCCGCATCCAGGGATGAGGACGAGGAAGCGATCCAGGAGGGCAGGCGAGCCCATGTGTGCATCAGGGAGGGCGAGCACAGGGCATGTGTGATGGTGAGGAACGGAGTGCTGAACATGTACGCCAAGAAAGGCAGCGTGAGAGAGGCGGGGAGGGAGTTCGAGGAGATGGACAGGGACCGAAATGTGGTCACTTGGACGAGCATGATGAGCGCCCTGATGATGAGGGAGGACAGCGATCGAAGAAGCGAGGTCGCGAGAGATGCCGCCGAAGCATCGCGGGCTTGTCGCGCATCGCGCCTCTTCCGCCAGATGCAACAGGAAGGCGCATCGCCCGACAGCTTCGCATTCCGCGCCGCGATCGATGCTTGCCGGGGGGAAGCTTGGGACGGCAAGCGCATCCACGCGTGCATCATCGCAGCGGGTTTGTCCTCTGGCATCGCCCTGGGCGCATCGGTGGCCCACATGTACGGGGAGTCGGGGCATCTGGAGCGCATGCGCGCCGCGCTCCACGACGTCCCCGCGAGGAATGCGGTGCTGTGGAGCGTCGCGATCGGTGCGCTCGCGCGCAGCGGGCGCGCCGATGAAGCTTCGCAGCTCTTCGAGCGGATGAAGGGCGAGGGGATCGCGCCCAACAGCTTCGCCGCCGCCTGCATGATGGGCGCCATAGCCGGATCGGGCATGAAATCGAAAGCCAGGCGGATGCACGCGACGGTGCTGGGCGCGCGATTCGGCCGCGATCTCGTCCGCGATGCTGCGGTCCTCGGCATGTATGGCCGATGCCGCAGCGTGGAGGATTGCTTGGAGGCCTTCGGCCGGCTCGATGCCGCAGAGGCAGCGGATGCGGCCCCGTGGTCGGCGTTGCTCGCGGCTCTCGCCCGCAACCACGAGAGTGTGAAAGCGCTCGCGTGCCTGGTTGAAATGATTCAGCGAGGCATCGCGCCGAGCGAAGGCGCGCTGGCGAGCGCGATCGAGGCGTGCGCGAAAGGCGGATGCTTGCAGCGCGGCAGATGCCTCCATGTCGTGGCGTCGGAGGCCCGGCTCCTCGACCATCTCCCGGTGGGCAATGCTGTAGTGGGCATGTATGCGAGATGCGGAAGCCTGCGGGAAGCGGCGAGAGCGTTCTCGTGCATGCGATCAAAGGACAGGGTCACGTGGAACACGCTCCTCGCGGCCTGCGCCCGCCACGGCCAAGCCGACGCCGCGATGGACGCTTTCCGCGGGATGCTCGCGGACGCGGCGGCTGCTGTCGACGAGCTGAGCTTACTGTCGCTCCTCTCTTCGTGCCGCCATGCTGGTCTGGTCGACGAAGGCCTCTGCTGCTTCTTCGCGCTCACGCATCGCACCCGCTGCAACAGCACCGATGGCGCCAATGAGCGAGCGCGAAAGCACTACAATTCTGCGATCGATCTGCTGGCCAGGGCCGGGCGGCTCGACGAGGCCGAGAGGCTGGCGCAGGTCATGCCGCCGCGGGCCGATCTGGTGTCGCTGCTGCCGCTGCTCGGCGCTTGCAAGCAGCCCGGCGATGTGCTTCGTGGGGAGCGAATCGCCTCGTGGGCCCTTCGCCTGAATCTCGACGGCCGGATCGCTAATGTGGTGCTATCCAAAATATGTCGAGCTTCGGGAGAAGTAGCTATATATAGCTAGCTGCCAAAGGATCTGTAAAACTCGCTTGTACACAAAATGCTCCTCGTGGACATGCACCCGGTAGCCGTTTGTTTTGTTTTGTCGGCCGTATACCATATTATTACCCTAAACCCTAAACCCTAAACCCTAAATCCTATTGGCCTTCTTGGTTTTGTCCTTAGTTTGTGTGAATTGTACATTTCATGAGGGTTTTCGGTCTGCATTTGACTCTGCATGGTATCTCCATTTTGACTCTGCATAGTATCTCCGTTGACTTTGTAATCTTGAACAAAGGCAATCTGGTCAGTCATACCATGGATCTGGAGAGAAGAAGCTTAGTCATATCAAGGATTTGGATAGAAGCAGCCTATGCATGCATGCATGCATGTGTGTATGTATGGAGCTTTGAGCTGAGGGGACATGATGATCATGGAGGCTCTTGCGCGATGCATGCCTCATGGTTCATCAAACGTGCGCCTTTCATGCATTCGACTGATCGAACACTACTCGGCCCAAAAGCCAGTGCACACCACAAAGCGCACGACTGTAAAAATAAGGAGAAAAAGCCCGGCGTGGAAACACAGGAAGGGTTCGTGACAATTGGGCGCTTTGCGGATGCAAGCCGCAAGAGACGGTTCTGCCGCGATCGCGATTTGCATAGCCACCCGCGCTCGTTATCGGTCGAATCGCAGCGGGTTTCCCCGCAGCGTTAAACTTGTCGAGGGCTGTATGTATCGATGCCGTTTCGAGGCGAGCGACGGAATCTTTGCCCCGCAATCAGGCAGGGCTACAGGAACTGTGGCTCCTCCTCTTCTTCCTCTTCCCCTTCCTACTCTTGCTTCTTCCTCGCCCTAAAACGCTGGTTTGTGAGAGCTGGGAAGCTCTCGATCAGGTCATGACCCCACAACCGGGGACATTCGCTGCTGGAATGTGGTGGGAATGTGGGTCGGATCACCATGATCCGACCCTCTCTTTCGCGCTCCTTCGCTCTGTCTCTTTTCTCTGTCTGTCTCTCCATCTGTCGATCTGTTCTGTCCCGTGTTTGTCCGATGCACGCCCCACACAGCTCGTTGATAGTCTATAACGGATCCGAGGGCAAAAGACGATGGAGCCCACGTATCTGCGACCGAAATCCGGAGCTCCTCCATTCTAAGTCACTACAAGCCCCCCATCTCCCCCATCAGAAGCAGAAGCAGAAGGAATAATCCCAATGTGGGCAAACTGATAAAAACACTTGTTTTGATTCTTCTGCAAGTAATGGGACAAATGTGTCAAAAAGGAAGAGAACTCAGAAGATCTTTCTTCTTCTCTTCTTTTTCTTTTTCTTTTCTTGTATCTTCTTCTTCTTCTTCATCTTCTTCTTCTTCTTCTTCTGCCTCCAAACCTCCCCTGTTTCCTCCTCTCCCCTCAGGTATTTGCTCTTTTGCTTCCCCCAGTTTGCTTCTGGATTCCGATCCTCTGTTTCCTTTCATTCGCTTCCTCCCACGCACGCTTCTTCCCTCGTCCCTTTCTCTGCATAGCTGAAAATCTGTAGGAGGTGAAGCAGAGAGAGAGAGAGAGAGAGAAGACACGGATACAAGGAGAAGGGAAACCAAGCCCCCCTCCCCCCCCTTCCCTCGCCATGGCACGATCGGGCAATCGGAGAAGGAGGTCTGGCTCTACCTCCTTCCACTCACAATCCCACAATCCTCACGACGATGCCGACTTCGCCAATCAGAACGAGAATTACAATGGAGGTAGCGATCACACCAGACACAAGCACGGGATCGGTGTGGGCAAGCCGGCCTCTCGTCAAGCCGCCGATGATCAGAGCCGCAGGAAAGATGGGAGCGATCGGCTGCGATCCGACCGCCGGCATCAGAATGGCCATCATCATCCTTCCGTGCAGCAGCGGTGGGAGGGGAAGGAAGCTTCGGTCAACGACGGGGAAGACGGGAAAGCTTCCAGATTCCAAGACTATGCTCTCTATCTCGCGTCGAGGGCGAAAGAACTCAAGGAAGAAGGGAACAGGAGATTCCAGAGGAAAGACTACGCGGGGGCGATGGAGCAATACGAGCTTGCTCTGCAGCTCATCGATCAAGGCCACCCGGATCGAGCGATCTTGCACAGCAATCGAGCCGCATGCTTGATGCAGATGAAGCCGCCGAATTACGAAGAAGCGGTTCGCGAGTGTGGCCTGGCGCTGGATGTCCACCCAGGCTTCGGGCGGGCGCTTCTCAGACGAGCCCGGGCATATGAGACTCTAGGTAAGTATAGCCTTGCCCTCGATGATGTGCAAAGGTTACTTCACAACGATGGGAATCACCCCGATGCTGTGGAGATGGAGGCACGCATCCGTGGGTTGCTTCGCGGTCATGGAGATGAGAAATCATCGCAACAAGACCTTCGAGGTAAGTCATCCCTATCCAATCTCATGTTCCAATTTTGGTGTTCGTTCCTCAACCCTCACGTCACGATCGTGTCCGTTCCACAATGAATCCATGGGCAACCAATTCCGTGATGAATCCACGGACAACAACGATCGGACGAGGATCGGTTCATGCCCGAATGGTCGATGCATTGCTCCATTCTGGACATGGATCTTTTTGTGACGAAACCTGTACCAAGATGTTTCTTTGATGTTGGACTCCTAATAATACCGAGCTTTTGACGATGCCCATCTTGATGCTAGTTTCCGCATGTGTTTTTTGTACCCACCCCAGATTCAACTCCATATAACCCATCTTCTCGATCGACGCAAACTCCTCCGTCTTCTAATCGGACGATCCAAACTCCTCCTTCCTCCAGTCAAATGCTCCGCATCGAGGCAGATGAAATGTCTCTCTTTAGAAGAGTGTGCAATGACCCGTTTCGTTGGCATTCGTCCTCGACAGCCTCTGTCAGCCCCCCCAAAACAGACTCCCTATACCAGTCTACCGATAGAAATATTCATTCTGATAACAGTAAAGTGCCAAATTCTCGCGCTGGTGTGACTTCTGAGACACCAGCTTCTTCTCCGATGCAACCGTTGAAACTGATATATGACCATGACATAAGACTGGCCGAGATGCCTGTGAATTGCAAATTTGGTGATTTGAGAAAGATAGTCAAGAGCAAGTTCCCATCGGCCAAGGCAGTGCTAATCAAATACAAAGACATCGAGGGAGATCTTGTAACTATAACAAGTACAAAGGAGTTGAGGCTTGCGCAAGAATCCTCTACTGCGAGAGGCCAAAGGATGGTTGCAACACCGAGTGAACCACATGGGAGATCTGGTATTGCTTCGCATATTTTAGAGCAGTTAAGATTACATGTGGTGGATGTTCCCTTAGAGCAAGAACCATATGATAAGGAAGATTATTCTTTGATTGATGTAGATGAGTCTTTCCCTGAATATAGCAACGCGATATTGGAATACAGCAAGGATAGATCTGACATTTCATCTTCTCATGAGAAAAAGGAGCATGATAAGTGGCTATCTGACTTTGCTGATCTTTTTCGTGTTCATCTGGGAATAGATGCAAATGGACGTTTTGATTTGAATGATATTGGTGTGGACCTCTGTTCTGAAGCTTTGGAGGAAGTGGCTACTACCGAAGAAGCACACAAGCTTTTCGAGTCTGCATGCATTAAGTTCAGGGAAATGGTAGCTCTAGGATACCTTAATTGGGGCAATGTCTATATGTGTGTGGCAAGGAGACAGTTACCTCATGACTCTGAAGATGGGAAGATTGATTTTTGTGATCGCTTACAAGAAGCTTTTGATTGGGCAGAAGCTCAATATGCGCTGGCCAAGGAGAAGTTTGAGCTGTCGCTTCAAGTGAAACCAAACTTTTGTGATGCGATGCTTAGCCTGGGGCAGAAAGATTTCGAGAGA
Source organism: Azolla pinnata (assembly GCA_037176905.1). NCBI lineage: Eukaryota > Viridiplantae > Streptophyta > Polypodiopsida > Salviniales > Salviniaceae > Azolla > Azolla pinnata. Next base: position 23,481 of record JBBBWG010015557.1, read on the forward strand.
GCGAAGCTGAAGTGGTCACTAGCCATAGCAAACCAAACAGATCTTAGCACTTGGGATTCATCAAGCATGTTAGCACTTTTCCACAATGCTGAGGAGCAGATGAAGATAGCTGCAATGGCATTAGAGCAATCTGGTAGTGAAGAGGGTCATGACTGTGAAGAAGGATTGAGATCGCATATTTACCTTCTATGGGGCAATATATTGTATGAGCACTCTCAGGTAGGGTTCAGACTAGGGCACTCGGCATGGAAAGAGCTTTTAGATGCCTCTGTAGACAAGTACAAGGCTGCAGGTGCACCATCTTCTGACATTGAAACCGCACTTAGAAGTCACCTCTCAAACTCTTCCCTTATTCCTGAAGCTATTGTTCCAGATGGCAGTGCTGCAGATGAACAAAATACTGTTCATGAGATAATCCAAGAAAAAAATGTTATTGTGCCAGATAAGTCCTCCATGGCTCCTAATGACAGGGGTGTGAATGTAGAAATAGGAGTTGATGAGACAGATGAGTTTTCAAATGATGATAAATATTTGGAAATTGGAAGAACTGATGAAGTAGGGCGGCTTCTAAATGATGGTAAAAATTTGAAAACAGAAGGAACGGATGATATCAGGCAGGTTTTAAATGACGAGAAAATCCTAGAAACAGAAGGAAGCGAGGATGATAAACAGGATTTACATAATAAGTCAAGTGGATCACATCACAATGAAGCAATTGATTATAAGCGTGATTTTGCAAAAAGTAATGAGAAAAATCTGGAAATAGAAGGGAATCATGTTGAAGGACAGGAGTTACATGATAAGTCAACTGGAGCACGTCAGAATGAAGCGACCAATGAGAGAAATCTGGAAATAGAAGGAAATGATGATGAGGGACTGGATTTTCATGATAAGTTAGCTGGAGCACGTCAGAATGAAGCGACCAATGAGAGAAATCTGGAAATAGAAGGAAATGATGATGAGGGACTGGATTTACATGATAAGTTAGCTGGAGCACGTCAGAAGGAAGCAACCAATAGTGTGCATGATTTTGCAAAAAGTAATGAGAAAACTCTCGAAATAGAACGAAATGATGATGAGGGGAAGGATTTAGATGATAACTCAGCTGGAGTACATCAGACGGATGCAACCAATAGTATGCATGATTTTGCAAAAAAGTACGAGAAAAATCTGCAAATAAAAGAAAATGATGATAAGGGACAGGATTTACATGATAAGTCAGCTGGAGCACATCAGACTGAAACTACCAATAATATGCATGAGATCTCAAAAAATAAGGAGAAAAACCTGGCAATACAAGGAAAGGATGATAAGGGACAGGATTTACATGATAAGTCAGCTGGAGCACATCAGAATGAAGCAATCGATAGTACTCATGATATTGAAAAAAGAAATGAGAAAAATCTGGAAATAGAAAGAAATGATGATAAGGGATGGGATCTACAAGATAAGCCAGCTGGAACACATCAGAATGAAGCAACTGATAATGTGCATGATTTCAAAAATGGACTTAGCAATGAAAGGATAGTTTCATCATGCAATGGTTTGAACAGTACGATTAAGGAACATACAAAGATTCATCTTCCAGACGGGGAATGTGAAAAGAATCATGCTCAAATCAATGATAATCAAGAGGAAATTTTGGGAAATTTCGAAAGGACAATACACTTGAATGAAATTGAACTAGGTGATGATTCCTTGAATAATACTCGGCCAAATGGCATAGTTGTGAAAACATGGATCAAAGATAATGATCTGCCAGGGAATGAAAACAGAATGAATGAGAAGGAACAACCTGGTCGTGATCCAATCAATGCTTTGAATCACAGTGATGAAATTATCAATGTGACTACTGACAAAAGTCACACCTTTTTGGAGAATACCAAGAATTCCAATGCTCATAGCAGCTTACAGTAAATTTTGATTCGTTATGTTGTGATGGTGGTGGGATGAAAGGGTCTCACAACTGAGGATGATGAGTGAATAAGATATTAAAATGATTTGGACATCATATAGATCCCCCAATCAAGAAGGCCAAAAGAACTTGTAGATATCAAAAGATAGTACCAAAAGTCAATCAAAAGATTTCATCTGCATATAAAGATGGCAAAACTGGCGTGGTTTTTAGGTCGTTTTCTTTTTTCTTTCATGGAGCAATGCCATTGGTGAAGTGCATTAAAATCATTTTAGGATTTTACTTCTCTTTGAAACGTGGATGAGCTGATTTATCACACTCTTGTGGAGACGATTCGTCTTGGGATCATTCAGTTCCAACTTCGGAAAGGTGATAGCTATTTGGATGACATGCCAGCCTTCGAATTAGAGGTAAAGAGTAGTTATCCTTTTTTGCCATATTATTTTTCTCCTTTGATTCTGTATAAAAAAAAATCATGCCCACCATACAGGGGTTGTGATCAAGAGCCTTTATAGATTTTATGACATCCCATTGTGGAACCACAGGACAACAATTTTAAATGCTGTATTGTTTGCAACTTCTCTTTTGGGGTTGTTTGTCTTAATAAAAGATAGATCGTTTTGGAATCATTGAGTTTTCACGCCCTCGATTGTTGGCTCGGTCTGCTCAACTTCCATTTGTTGATTGTGATATTTGTGACTCACCTTTCTCCTTCTGCTTGAAAAATGTAATTTCTTATTCCAAAGATTTTTTAAGGAATTACAACCCTGGGCCAAATTCATCAGTTAATCTCAGCATATGCATTTAGTGGAAACGTCAAACCGCAGTTGGAATATTTCATCCCTAGTTTGATGAGAACAGCATGCATTTAGTTGAAACATCAAACCACACTTCGAATGTTTCAAAATTTCCACTGCAATCTAGATTGCATAACTTAACACAACGTTTTACAGTTAAATCCGATTATAACCTACCAGCCATCAGTAGATGAATGGTCGTAGGACTAACGAGCACTACAAAGGGACAATGTTTGGATCCAGTATCTTTCTCTTAACTATATATGTATCATGTTCACCTTACAAATTAAAGCATCTCACCTTCTGTTAGTTTAGTTAGAGATGAAAGTCCGCTCTCTGGTGAGATTTTGAACTATTATTTACGTGGGAATCAAAGATTATACAACACATTAGGTGAATGTTATATTCTTTGCATCTTGGCTATCCATTCAAGCTGTATGACAATGGTTCCTTTCCATGCCTTTCCTGTGTCACTTTGCTGCCACAACAGCTAATTCTTTTCTACAATCACGGCAGTAGTTTGCCTCTTTTGTGCATTTTTCTTTGCATTGATTCAAGCTTTCATATTCCCAATTTACTGAAGCAAACAGATTCTTGGTCTCAATCACATCTTCTTTGTTTCAACGCTTAGTTGTCCATCCCATGCACAATCAGTGATACCGATTCCTGACAGATTGAAATGAACCGACCACATTCACACAACCCATCCTTACATGATGGATGCAGCAAATCGTCCCGCAGAATAATCTCCCCAAATTCACACAAACTCAGAATATATCCCCACATTGACAAAACCCATCCTTGAAATGATGGATGCAGCAATCATCCCGAAGAATAATCTCTCGTTTTTCGATCTTAGACACAAGTTTCGTTACATTGTGGCAATCACTGCACATCCTCAAGTTTTTGGTCACACGGATCGTTTCACCCTGCGGTACATTTAAAAGCCCAAAGGCTACTGCAAACCTTTCCGCATGCTCACAAACGGCAGCTTCTTTTCCTTCTTCATGGATGTGTCCAAGGACTAGTTCTAGATTTGCAATATGCCCTCCCTCCTTGGTATGCATATTCATCAGTTGGAGCATTCCAGAAACTTCCAAGCTTTGATCGTTTCCACCAATAAACTCATACACACGTTTATTCACCTCTATCAAAGCAACGCCAGGTCTATTCAATGCCCCGATATGTTTTCTAAGATTCTCAATTCGATATACATTATTTCGATACAAACTTGAGCTTGCATATATGTCAACCATAAGCAAATACCAAGCCGAATCTAACGGATTGAGAATGACAAGTTGATGGAAGCATCTTAACCCTAGTTCAGCTTCCCCATAAGCTCGGCACGCACTGAGCAAAGCAGTCCATCCTGCTTCCAAAAATGGGCATAATGTTTCAACGAACCTTTCTGCTTCATATAAAAGCCCAACTCTGGCAAGCATGTCTACCATGCAAGTATAATGTTCGATTGTCGGCAAGATATTATACATTCCCATCCTTCGGAAGTACTCATAACCTTGGCTGATCAAACTTCTGCCACAGCATGCCTTTAATAGACTGGAAAAAGTTATAGCATTTGGCTTAACTTTGTGCTCAAGCATCTCTTCAAAGCATTGTATTGCTGAATTACCTTCATGATTCATGCCAAATCCTCTAACCATAGAGCTCCATGTGACCACATCACGATTCTGCAAACTCACAAAAACTTTCTGTGCGTCAAAAATTGCACCACAGGTTGCATACATGTTTATCAGGCTATTACTAACATTTATACTTGCTCCATATCCTAGTTTGGAAATTTTCATGTGCAATGCTTGGCCCTTTCTTAAAGATCCTACGGAGCCACAAGCTTTTACTACAGAAGCAAATGTTACATCATTCGGTGAAATACCTTTTTCCTGCATGTGTTCAAATAACTCAAGAGCTTCTTGTGGTGGACCATATTCTGAATATCCCGCAAGCAATACAGTCCATGACACGACATCTTGAGCTGGAAGCTGTGAGAATATTCTGTGTGCCTCGCACATCGACCCAAACTTAGCATACATTCCAACCAAGCCATTTCCGACATGCAGATCTTTATCAAATCCTTTGGCGAGGATTTCTGCGTGTATAGTTCTTCCCATTTCCACAGTACCTAAATTACCGCATGCTTTCAAGACGCATGCAAATGTGGCATCAGTAACCAGTTCATTCTGTAAAGTAATACTTTTAAAAGTTTTTAGAGCCTCCTCATAAGGTCCATGTTCAGCATATCCTGCGATAAGTGCATTCCAGGATACAATATCCCGGTCCTTCAAGCGATCAAAAACCTCTTGTGCTTCTAGAAGCAACCCACAATTCGAATACATGCTCACCAAAGTGTTTCCAACGAGTGTGTGTGCGTCACACCCTGTTTGCACTACTTGGGTGTGCAATTCTCGCCCCTTGCTCACATCATTGTGCATCGAACATCCTTTCAATAGAGAAACGTACGTATGGGTAGTAGGAGTAATACAAACTTCGCACATTCTCTGGTATAAGGTGGAAGCATGAAGCCATTGCCCACAATCAGTGAACCCTGAAATTAGAGAAGTCCATGAATGCTCATTCTGGTAAGGCAACCTAAGAAAGAGGTGGCGAGCTTCGTCCACACTGATGCATTCGACCATGGTAGGAATGACGTGGTTTCCAAGGGTTATGTGATCTTCGAGTCCATAGCTGCACAGGTAGTCATGTGCACGTGTGGCACGATCACGGTCTTTCCTTTGTCGGCATATCTTCAACTCAAAAATAAGCTCGTCGATCGATGGGAGCTCTACCGAACTCGAAGTCGAGGTTGAGGTTGAAGTTGAGGCAGTAGTTGAAGGTGAAGCGACGCCATGCACTGGACAATGTGTTTCCCTGATATGTTCAGGCGAGATGGCCACTCCGTCTACACCGAAACCTGAAGCAAAGCAGTTTTCTTTGGCTACATAGATCCGAGATGATGAGCATGATCACAAGAACGGTGAGGCAAGTATGCTACGATGCTTTCGTGAGATATTTGGCCTCATGGGAATGTGAATCGTATGCAATGATCACGAGTCTGCTTTTTGCAGCTTCAACACCCATAACCCAATTCTCTTTCCGAAATCTGAATCTTCGCAGTGTGTGTATATGCATATGGATGTACATGGATGCATACAAACTGTATCTCCTCGGCAAAGAGAACCCTATCTAAAACAGGGGAGGGAGGGAGGGAGAGAGAGAGAGAGAGAGAGAGAGAGAGAGAGAGAGAGAGAGAGAGATCATTACCTTGCTGGCTATGGCGAAGAAGAGGAGAACGAGTTGTGGCAGGAAGGAAGGAGACCTTGGGTGGATAGGCTCCTCTGTTGGTGCAGAGAACGGCGTCGTGGTATGGAAGGAGGGGCCAGCTCTGTTGCGAGGTCTCCATGGAAGCTCACTCTCTGTGTCCAAGCTTCTCTCTTTCTTCCCTGCACCAATTTTCTTTATTCCCCAAATGCCCCTGCGTAGAACATCATCCACCATCGCCATCATCACATCATCCGCCACCATCGCCACCATCGCCACCATCACCACCATCACCACCATCACAATCGTCACCATCACCACCATCACCACCATCACCATCACCACCATCACCACCATCACCACCATCACCACCATCACCATCACCACCATCACCACCATCATTATCATCATTATCATCACCATCATCATCACCACCACCATCAGCACTGGCATCACCATCACCACCATCACCATCATCACCACCACCACCATCAACACCAACATCACCATCATCACCACCACCACCATCACCATCACCACCATCACCATCATCACCACCACCACCATCAGCACCATCATCACCATCATCATCACCACCATCATCACCATGATCATCACCATTGTCATCGCCACCAACATCGCCATCATCATCACCACCGGCACCATCATCATCAACCGCAGTAGCAACAACATCATCATCAACATCAATAGTAGCATCATCATCATTGTCGTCGGCACCGTCACCGGCACCATCAACAACAACACTACCAATTTATCATCATCATCATTAGCAGCTGCGTCATCGACATCAACATCAGCATCATCATCAATCACCACCATCAACGTCATCGGCATCAGCACCATCACCATCATCATTGTCTTCGCCGTCAACAACAACAACATGGGCATTGTCATTAGCATCGTCTTCAGCATCATCCTCGTCCTCGTCCTCATCTCTTCGCGAACAGATGAAATTGACGTGTTTTTCGGCAAATGCTTACACTCTTCTTCTTTATTTAACTACGTTCCGTGACCAAGTTGTTATGTATGGTTATGACGATCGGTAAAAAGCCCACGAACGTCATCTTGCAGAATGTCCATAGAAGCTTGCGAACAGATCAACATTCACTGGGTCAGTCAGTGCATTCATTCATCGAAGGGATACTGGAAACGAAGAGAATCGGAGCTTCGATCAGATCATGAGCTGCCTGCTGATGGAAAATGCTGCATCTTTCTGGGATTTGGACAAAACTTGGATTTCCAATTTTTGTAAAACGAAATGGAATGAAATTGGAATGGAGTGAAAACTAATGAAAAATGAAGTGAAAATGAAAATGAAAATGAAATGAAATGAAATGAAAATGAAGCGAGGAGGCGGCACAGAAAGACGCCGGGCGACTGAAGCGAAGAAGGACGGCGAATTTGTTCCAGATGAAGGAATCAGACGAGGGCGTCCGTCGTCATCGTGAATCCCACCAGGAACCGATGTTCAATGGGCAACTTCTCGAAAGAAGCGAAAGATCAAACACCTGGAAAACAGAACAGACGTCTTCTTTTCTACCTGTCTGCTTTGGGTTGAAGACAACACGATGTTGAGAGCCAAGGAGAAAATCGAAGATTTGATACACACGTTCGTTAAGCTCTCCGAGTAAGTAAAGATTTGTGGCCGTCTTGTTGTTTCTTGACGAATTCGTATACCATCTTCATTTTCCCAGTTACTGCTGGTTTAAATTTCTGATGGTTAGAAAAACTTGCAGAGATGCAGAATTGCATCGGCTAGAGGAACACCGAGCTTCCATCACTATTCAAGTAAATTTCTGGTTCATCACTAATCTTTAGCTTAATTTTGGGAATTTTTACATGGATTCGTATGCCAGATACCCCTTCCAACTACTGCGTTTTATCTATTTTGCTGTATTTATATATACTTCAAATGGTCTCCAACTATACAAAACTAACCGATTAAAAAAGATTAAGATTGTGCCATCTCATGCGTTTTCATGCCTCAAGCCGAGCAACTGATGTGGTTATCATGATGAGATGTAATATCAAGGTCTACCAATGTCAGTTTTTCCAAATCATGTCAATCTTAGCTAGGAGAAATTTGAATCAGTTTTTCGAAATTATATCAATCTTAGCTAGGAGAAATGTCAATCAGTTTTTCCAAATTATATCAATCTTAGCTAGGAGAAATGTGAATCAGTTTTTCCAAATTATATCAATCTTAGCTAGGAGAAACGTGAATTGATTCTCCCAAATTATATCAATGCGAGAGAGGAGAAATGTGATTAATCAGTTTCTCCAAATTATATCAGTCTTAGCTAGGAGAAAGACAAACCTATTTTCCCAAATTTTATCGATGCGAACTAGGAGAAATGTGAATCAGTTTCTACAAATTATATCAAATCCTACCTAGGATAAATGTGAATCCGTTTTTCCAGATTCTATCATTATCTAAATTTTGAGTGGATGACAGTAGTTCCATTAATCTGGCCAGCATGATCAATCCATTAAAAGGGGACTAAGCATGTAGCTAAAGTTCGTTTACTTTTTTTCTTCCTAATTCTTGTATACTGGGATGATGCAAAGAGGGCCTGGCGGAGGAAATTGGTTGGGTTTATGTTGAGGAGATGGAACCGAGCGGCAACCGATGTGCAAAGGCTGTACAGAGGGCACCTGGGGAGGGTGAGATTCAAGATCAAGCAAGTAGAGGTGGGGAAGGAAATCCGGCTCGCGTTCTTCAACGCCAAAGCGACATTAATCCAACGTGTGTACCGAGGTTTCTACAGCAGGAAGTATGTGCATAGCTTTTACGACAGGAAGCACTTCATCTCGCAGTCTCTAGGTGTCGGTGACATGATCAAGAAAGATGTCCATTGCTACAATCTCGAGCTAAGGCATCGAGAACAAGACCATGTCGTTAATTGCGTCAGGGAGCACATTCGCAATTATTGGATCACCAGCCATCATCTGGTAATGTTGTCTGTCTTAATTGTTTTTCCAACAACCCGTCGGTGTTGCGTATTTGTGTGTGCTTTTATCACTAAAATGGGGGGATGTGTGAATAGAAAAATTTATTGCCTTGTGGGTATGCTATCACATGTATATCCAAAAGAACACATGTTGATGCTATTATGCATAGACTTGTTTTAATACCTTAGCATTCTTAGAGCCCCTCCCTTTCTAGCAATGCATCTAAAGGTATCATTACCTAGTATGTACGTCACTCTCGAGATGTTCATGGCTCAGTATCAGAGCTTTTCTCAAGCCAACTAATATTGCATCTAAGAGTGCGGCCGGGAAAAAAAAGAAGAAAAGAAAATCGTTAGCAACACAAGTCATCTATGTTCTGACCCTAGAGTTGCATGGTCGATCGTTTGAAATTGGGCTGTGTATGGTGGTGTGGATGTGGTTGCGTCAAAAGCATCGGTGTTGCCTCCTGGTTGAATGATCTAGAGTTGTTAACGAAAATGTGTTGCGGCTAATACGAGCCGGTTCTATTAGTATAATACATCGAAATTACTGATCGTCTTCGATATAAAAGAAGAAGGAGATTTGATTTTGTTGTTGGAAGCTACCATGGGAGATTCGGGGCTGACAGAAGGCCGGGGATCGGATTTTGCAGCTGAGCACGGAGTCGAGGAACGGGGTCTTCTACTCGCCGTACGTGGCGGTGCTGAAAGGCGGGGTGAACGACATCGACGACAGGATCGCGGGAGCGGCGAAGGAAGAGAAGGAGGGAGAGAGGAGGGCGATGAGGGACGGGGAGCGCAGGAAGGAGCGGCGGGGATCATCAGCGGAAGCAGGAGCGCGAGGCTACTGGGCATCGGAATCGAGCGAATTCATATGCAGTCAGGGGCCGTATGGGCCGACTCCGTACGAGAAGCGGAGGCAAGAGGAGAGGATGGCGAGGTTGCTGGATGTGGGCAAGCAAGCATGGAGAAATCGGCATCATCAGTGGCCCCAAGATCAGGATGTAGCAAATTCCTCGGCCTCAGCCTCAGCCTCAGCCTCAGCCTCAGCCTCAGCCTCGGCATCTGATGCTTCCCGATCTGACACTGTATGGCATGACATTGCCAAGATCCGATCTCGGGAGCAGCGCGAGGCCCGCTTGCTGCACCGCGGCGTCAGCCCTCACCCCTTCTTCATCTCGGCCCCCAGGACTCGCCGCTTCTCCTGCGGCCCCGTTCCTCCCCTCGCATCTTGATGCGCCTCCGGTGGCCCCCGTCTGCAGATGCAGAAGAGAACATCCCCCGACAAAGCCAAAAGCTGCTTGCGCAGATGCAGAAGAGAACATCCCCCGACAAAGCCAAAAGCTGCTTGCGCAGATGCAGAAGAGACATCCTTGCTCCTCCCCTCTTCTCGTATTGTTCCTCTGTGCCAACTGCAAATCGCGGCGATCTGTTCTTCGTCGTGCTAGGGACCTTTTGCTTTGCTGGTGGATTGAATTGAAGCTCTCCTTGCAAGGTGGAACATGTCATCCCTAGCACAGAAAAGTGGGAGAAGCGCCGAAGCTGCTCCTCTTGGACTCGATTTCAAATGAAACCCATCAAGGGGAATGTTTTCCACGGGGAGATGCATGATACGAAGATGCATTTCGAACCGGCGATTCAAAAACGCTGCTTTACGTTGTGTCGATATTGCTGTTGGTACAAAATGCTTGCGAGAGAATCTTGTCACATAGAATGCTTGTCGTAAAAGTAATCTGCCTAGTGCAACAATAACAATACCACTCATGCCGCATTGAGGCAGATCAGATGATCAAGACAACATCTAGTGGGTGTTAAGCATGATCTTCCCCATGCACAGCTCATTGCAAACTGTCATCCCCTTACCGTGTAATGTTACGCCCTACAGCTTCAAGATTGTGCATCATCAAGCATCTCATTTGTCGATTGTTGTCGTGGCTTGACACATGTGAAGATTATCAATTTTGTAGTCGAAACCAGGCTCATTATAGACATCGTTAGCATCATCATGGTGGGCATAGTGGAGGACAGATTTTTATTCGAGCACAACTCATAGCAAAATGGATCATCATCATCATCATCATCGCCATGGAGCAATCCCACTCTAAAACCCTAATCACAGACCAGCTTCTAAATGTACACAACCCTAAAACCCTGATCACAGACAAACTTCTAATGTACACAACCCTAAAACCCTAATCACAAACAAGCTTCTTCGCAACCCTAAAACCCTAATCACAGACAAACTTCTGATGTGCATAGTCGTAAAAAACCCTAGTCGCAGACAAGCTTCGAATGTACACAACCCTAAAACCCTAATCACAAACAAACTTCTCATGTATAAAACCCTTAATCGCAGACAAACTTCTCATGTATAAAACCCTTAATCACAAACGAACTTCTAATGTACACAACCCTAAAACCCTAAAACCCTAAAACCCTAAACATTGATCAATGTCGGCAAAACCATTCTTTCATTCTTCTTCTTATTCTTCTTTCTTCTTCTTCTTCTTCTTCTTCTTCATCCTTATCATCTTGGAGTTGAACCCGACACATGATCATCCTCTTCGCCTCCTGCACAGAGAGAGCGAGCTATGGTGAAGCTTCTGAACGTTTCCATGCTAACTCGAGGGTGCGCCTCTCTCTCTCTCCCTCCATGTTTGTCCGTCTACAGTGTGCCCGTGTCTATCTATGGTTCCCCGTTGAGTGCCTGTCTCCACCGTGATGAGCTTAAGCTTCCTCAGTCCCTCTCATAGTGAGCTCAAAATTTGGTTAATCTTTGTATTCTTTGGTGTCGAGGGATCCTTCTTTCTGTACTGCACTGGCTTGCAGGATTTAGAAGCGATCATCTGTAAAATTAACTTTTTTAGGCGTTTAGAATGCTTGACTTGCGTCTTAATTATTCCGCTCAATGGAGAAGTTTTGCTGGTTCGTTGTTTTCTGTGGATTCAGATCCTTTTCTTTTGCAAATCAGTGATCTTTTCTCTTTCTAGCAATCTTCTCCAAGCTTAGCTAGAATGCTTAAATTAATTCTTTGTTGTTTGGGAAGATAATTCAGGTATTGTATCATTTTTCTCGCTTAAAAGTTGTGGTGCGACCGTGTTCCTCATTGAGGACATACACTTTTGAAGCTAATAATGCTTGATGTCTCCTTCTCTGTGTACGAAGGTTACCTCGTTCTTCTTTGTAGAATGATTTTTCAGTTTTAGAATTGCTTTGCTGAAAACAAATTGAGTTTTAGAATATGTGAAATCAGTTTTTCTTCTGAAGTTCTGAAGCTTACAAATTCTCAAATTCATCTTTTTTTGTGTAAAAGTATGGCCTTCCAACATTCTTCTTCTTTGAGCAAGTTCTAAATATTGAGCTTGAAATCTTTGGACTGCTCTTCTCGTTTCTTAGTTGTTTCTTAGCCTTTTAGAAGGGTTAACCTTTTGCACCGAATTTGGTTTCTCTGTCGCGAAACTCTTACAGGCTTAGATTCGCACAAGGTGATATGAGCTTTGCATGCCACACAAGAAGTTCAGTCATACAGCAGCACAGGGCGGCAATGACATGCTCCTATTCTTTGATCGTGTCTTGTTCTGCATCCGAACAAAATGGATGGAACTTAGGTATGCATTTCTGAGACCTATACTAATTAATTATGTAGGTTGAGAAATGCTTGTTTTAACTGGGTTTGTTTATGGAAAAATCATTCCGTGTATAATGTTATTAAAAATTTGTTCATTTCAACTTCTCTTTTTTAATTGGAATTGATATTTGTGCATAAGTATATATGTATGCATGTATCCATCTATATAGACATACTGTTTCTTTTTGTATGTCCCCATCGGATGTTTTACTGCAATGAATCTGTTTCCATCGTGTTGAATTGGCCTTCTCAAGTCCATATCCAAAGTCAGGGAATTCAAGTAGATCTTTTCATACTAAGTGTAGTTTATGTGTCTGGTGTCATTATCAAATGCTTTATTTGCTCCTATTCATGATCACCAATATGAAAATGGAAAATTCAATGACGTTAATAAAACAAACGTTTGAGGGCATTTTACCGTAATTACCAAACGTTTGGTTTGTGGGTGGTGAAACAGTTTTAGCTGTTCATTGCCTCCATACTACATAGTATAGATCTCAGTTAATGCGCTATCACATTTGAATATAATTCTGCATGATAGTTAAAGATAATTCTTGAAATAAGAAAGTATGCAAGGCATAGACACGATTTAAAGTTAGTCCTGTAAAAATCAATAGTAAAATTTAGTTCCTTCTTTTATTTCTTATTGGTATATTGCATAGTGGAAATGCTTGGATGTAGTGTCTTAAAAACTATAATTCATTTGATTTTGCATACAAAGATCTTTGTAAAAATTTGATATTTGTCAATATCTAGAGAATACATCTATTTCCTTCGAGGACCCAAGAACAAGGCCGATCAGCTATAAGAGAGGAAGGGACAAAGTATCTGGTAAACACACTACAGCTGTTGATACCAGTGATACAATCGTAGCAATTGTCACTCCCTCTGGGGGTCAGCCTGGTGCAGTAGAAATAATTAGACTATCAGGCCCATTGTCAGTACATATTTCAAAATTATTGTTCATTCCAACAAAGCGATCAAAGAAGAGCAAGTCATATCAGTCATGGAATCCAGTGAGCCATAGAGTTGAGTATGGGACACTCGTTGATCGCTCAGGTTCATTGGTAGATGAAGTAAGTGCTCTTGTTCCCCTCAAGTCATTTTATTTCCTTTTGTGTGTTAGAATACATATAAAACATGGAAAAGTACTTATATTTTTAAGGAATTTGAAAAGCCTGAAGATGCTCGCTTTATCTTTTCCCGCTAGCAATATGTGTTTACACTATGATCGACACACGTAATCACATGATTCTATACTGGGGACAGGTGGAGACCATAACTTATTTCACGAATGATCGTGTGCTCAAGTTAAGGCATAGTTACTATATCCCCAAGGAAAGTCAGTTGTTTATGATTTCACGCAGGAATACTCATAATATATAAACAGCCCAATTTTAGGTCTGCCTCTGAGAAATGGAAGCATGGTTTGTAACCTGGCATGGTTTGACATGCACAAGGTTTACCACACGCAACATAATAATGACAACTTCTACAGAGATTTTCAGCCGTACACTCTCTATCCGAAATCTCGTTGTGTTTATTGCCAATAATAAGTTTCACTGCTGTGTTGAATAGGAATTTCAGGGTCTCTAAATTGTTCTATACCATATCCTATTGCTCTCAAATTCATTTGCCTCGTCTTATCATACCATTGTCTCCTGCACTTCATAAGTTTTTTGACAATCTAGTCTAGGATGATCCTTTTCCAATATAAAATGCTTCCGCATGTGCTTTGTTTCAATTCTCAACTGCAGATCCTACTAGTTCCAATGCTTGCACCAAGATCTTTTACGAGAGAAGATGTCATAGAGTTCCAGTGTCATGGTGGTGGCATATGCTCTCGTCGGATACTTCAACTCTGTATAGAGGCTGGAGCTAGACTTGCACAACCTGGTATATAAGCTGACATATCTGATTCCAATGGTTGGTTAGGTCTTTGTAAAGAAAGGGAAAACTCTGAAAACACCTTGAGTTTTTCTTTCTTGCACAATGCCCAAAGTTTTTAACATTTCCTTAAGGCCTGGTTCTTCCATAAATATCAGATTCTGGACATGAAATCATTACTTAAACATCTAACCTTCCTTAAACATGCTTTTACATTTCAGGAGAGTTCACTCTTCGGGCTTTCCTCAATGGACGACTTGACCTTTCACAGGCAGAAAATGTTGCCCAACTTGTATCTGCAAGAACTGTATCAGCTGCTGAGGCTGCATTAGCTGGATTGCAGGTATTATTTATATTTTATCTTTTGTGATGATGCTGTGGCTTGTCTAAGTTTTCAATGTACCTGAAGCTGTAAATAGCTTTTTATGTCTTTCAGCATTGTACAATGTGCTGTATTCTCCAAACTATCATATACTATAACACTATTTACGAACAAAGGTAAATTTATAGCTTTGATAAACTATATCACGTTTTCTAAAGTGTTCCGAACTGTATGCATTCCATGCGGCCAAGCTGGTTTTAGTGGAATTTTGAGTATATTAAAGTACTATACAAGTCCAGGATTCCAAAGCTAAAAATTTGAGGAAATACAATGAAGATCTTCTTAGGTAACGTCAGCCTGATAATTCGACCAAGAGAGAAGGTGCCAAAAGCTGTATGAAAAAGAAAACATCAGGAAATCCTGACACATTTTATTTAGTCACTGTTGTTTTCAGGCATTGGTAGTTGTGTATAGCTAATGGCTCTGGACATCCACTGTGTTGCAGGGCGGCTTTTCGTCCGTAGTACGTTCCTTGCGAGCGGAGTGTATTGAGATACTGACAGAAATTGATGCTCGACTTGATTTTGATGATGAGCTACCTGATCTTGACATTAATTTGCTAAAGCAAAGAATAGAGAAAGTTTGGCGAAGGGTACAAGAAGCTCTAAGAACTGAGAAAAGAGGAAAGCTCTTGCAGAACGGCATACAAGTAGGAAACATCACCCTCATTAATATTATATGCGAATATGAATTTTGACATAAATTAAGTCAAGTTTATTGTTATGCAGGTGGTGATTGTTGGGAGACCAAATGTTGGGAAGTCGAGTTTACTCAATGCCTGGAGTCAAGTAGGTGAGCTTTTCCTGTGTGTATTCTGTGTCTGTGGCATCTGCACTATGGTTTCATAGAGTAAAATGCCAATTTCTTAAATACATCTGCTGCACCGTCTTCTAGACATGTATCGATGACTGTATCCTGCATAATCTTACCCTGTATACTTTCTTTCATTACAGACAGATAGGGCAATCGTCACTGATGTAGCAGGGACAACAAGAGATGTAGTTGAAATTGGAATTGTTGTGTCTGGTTTCCCTGTTAAACTTCTAGATACTGCTGGAATTCGTGAAACAACTGATGTTGTTGAGAGCATTGGTAAGAAATGCATTTTCTGTCTGATGATTTGCATTATTATGATTGAAGATCCTTGATTATTGTACAGTTTTCTCATACCAATGATTAGGTGTTGAGAGATCAGTGGTTGCTGCTAAAGGCGCTGATGTAATCATTATGGTAGTTGATGCACAAGAGGGTTGGACAGATGAAGACACTAAGATATTTGAGACTGTGTTCAGACAACAACCGCAAATGACAGCAAAGATGCTTGTAATCAATAAGATTGATCAAGCTGCAGCAAATACAATCTGGATGTCAAAGTTTGTGGAGACATTTGACAAAGTGGTTTCTACCAGTGCCATTCTACGAAAAGGATTTGAAGACCTTGAAGCGGCATTGCTTGAAGTGCTTGACACAGGGGACATACCAAGCGGTGGCCAGATGTGGACTGTCAATCAGGTTCTTATTTAATAAATATGCGGCTTAGCTAGGGACTTTTCTTTGTGATGCCACTTTCTGTAATCTGGCTTTAATTTTACTGTGATACGCATCACGAGATCAATTAGCATTATGATAAGGTTTATAAAAGCTCATGCTTTGGGGTAATGACAGTCTTATCCTAGCCTAGTCACGACAGCAGCTGATCCCATTGTCACGTGTTCCGTTTTTCTAAGATTGCTCACATTTGATTCTGTTTATCTAATGGATATGTAATTGGTAGGTTTTAACATTATTAATTTTAAACAGTTCTATAGAAACTTTGATCTAAGCTCGTGATGATAAATCCCCAGGCACTAATTTTGGCCATAACCTATAATTTTCCTGCTAGAAGTTTTAATAGAAGCAAGGGTATCGGTTTCATCAGAAAGATGAATTTACCTTGAGCTATTTGATTTTGGATGAAAGCTTGCAAAACAAATGATAGGTTGTTTACTGATTTGTGTAATTGCTGTCCTTTCATCATAACATCAATAATTTGTCAAGTGTATCTCTTGTGTAGAGGCAAGCTGAACAATTAATAAAGGCAAGCAAAGCGCTGGAAAGACTTCAAACGTCTGTGGATCAGAATCTACCCATGGATTTTTGGACAATTGATCTTAAAGAAGCAACTATATCACTAGGTGAGATAAGCGGGGAGGATGTATCAGAGGAAGTACTCTCACAAATTTTTAGTAAATTTTGCATTGGCAAGTGAACATTAATAAAGTAAAATGATTTATTCTTTTCCCTACGAAAGAAACACCATTTTATTCTCAATTCAGTAAAGTGTTTTGGAAATTTTTCTCCAGTAATTGGTGGAAGGTAATTGAAAATATTGTAACTGTTTCTATCAGTAGTTGTTTGGTGTCAGTTCATTTTTGTCCAACTTCTTTATTGTATATAGTTTAAAAGCATATGAATTCAAATATAACAGGAGTGTTGAAAGATTGTCCACACCTGCAATCTTGGTGTATCTATTTGAACTTGATTTAGCTTTTGTCTGAAGTTCTTTCGTCTGTATTTTGTAAAACCAGAAATGTTGAAGAGTATCCACATGACCAATCTAGCTACCATTGATCATATCTCTCTCAGGAAGGAAGGCTCAAGCTATGCATATGAATTGAGCAAGAAGAATGCTGATGCCCTATGGTTCATATTGCTTGAAGCTGTGTGTGTGTGTGGTAATAGCAACTGCAGTTCCACATCTTTTTTCACTCTCATTGCTAACTCATTTTTTGCGAGGACTTGCAAGTGTAGATGCAGCACAAACAGATAAGCAAAAGCTTTTCTGCACCTGAAATTATGCAGGGCCATTAAGAAAAGGTATATGCACAGTGGTAAAAATCTCGAGGTGTATGTAGTGTTAAGAACTTAAAGGGCCATTAACTGCAGGAGTGATTGTTTGTCACTCCTATATTACAGATGATATTTTCAAGCAACAGGTCAGCTGCCCAGCAGAAGACCTTCAAGCTATTAATATTTGAAAACGCTAGAAAAGAAGAGAATGGAACAAATGGTTCACACACTTGTGAGTGGGAACAAATTGATTGGGCTAACTTTGTAAATGAAGAAGTTATCGAGGAAACATGTTTTGGTCACATGCAAGTGAACAAGGATGAATGCATGCATTCTGCGCAACAAACATCTGCAAAAGGTGTGGATCACTTCCGAATCCTGATCATGGATGCATCCTTCAAGTTTAATTCATTTTGAGTGGATTTCATTTGACATACGTGGAGAAATTTCAAATGGTAATGCTTGTCGTCCATAGGGTTGAAGACCAAAAGCATAGAGAGGCTGGCTTTTTACATGCTGGGACCAATTCTACTGAGATAATGTCTCTTGTTTAGTATTGGGTGGATCAGGACTCCATGTACTGTGCATTATCAACTTTGGCTGGAGGGTGGATCCATGGCGCATGACTCATGGTAAGGTATGTATTCGGTGAGAAAATTTGTGTGTTTCAGGTGGTAACTTGTATAAGTAGATTTATAGGGCACTTACCCCTAATTAAACATTTACTTGGTAGGTAGTGATGCTGGAAATTTGTCAAATCTAGTGCCTTTGCAGCTTTGATTACCGAATTCAACATAGTGGAACAACACGGTTAGCTCAGGTTGTAACCATACAATTTGGATCCACTTTCGTCTGGAGCATTAAGGAATCAAATGCAGCTGTTCGTGATGGTTAGACTAAAAGAAACTGTTGGTTGTGTTGATTGAACATCACTGCCTAAGCCGTCACACTGCATAAGTAATAAGCTTAAAAGCTCGATGATTTGATGGTATACAATATACTTATAACAGTGTATATTATATATATAATAATTTTGGCAGATCTTTGACCGTGAATCTTAAATGTACTTGTAGTCCTCTCTAAGCTCTAGTTGGTAATATCTGTTCATTAAACGCTTCACCAGCTTCAATTCAAATGCTCATCAATCAGATCCTAATCTAAATTACTCTGCCCAAGTGCATTTACTTATAGGGAGAATCACAAAAAAACGCCTAGCAAAATTATAAACTACATTTTAACGTCTACTAAAATTAGAAATTACTACTACTATTTCCTAACCATCGGTCACGCTAATTAAGCCATAATCTTGATCACCCCCTACGTAATTACACCATCATCTGAATCGGCTAATCTAACTATTTCTGGTTATGTACTATAACTGGAACATTCTTTTCGAGAAGTTGTTTCATTATCGATTAACCTCTGCTTTGGTTGTACCCTAATTTTAGCAACCCTAACCTTTGAATATAATTACACCAGGAGCGATCAAGATTATAACTTAATTTACATGAACGTCGATGAGGAAATAGCAGTAGTAAGACTAGGCGTCAACTTGTAATTTCGAATTTTAATAGGCGTTAAAATGTAATTTATAATCTTGTTAGGCGTTCTTTTTGTAATTCTCCCTTAATTATAAGTTGGGATGAACTCAAACACAAATTTATGGCTGCAAGCAGCTGGACCGCACCAAAATCTCTCTTATGATCACCGTTCTAATTAATTACAAAAGATGTTTATGAGCACGAAGTTTGGCCAGCTAATTATGCTTGTCATGACGTTGTCTCAATTACAGTAATATGCAATGTTGTAATTAGGCTGCAGCATTTAGCACAATCAGTATACTTTGATCATCTTCATTAAGCTGATCGTTCCTGACAATAACCAAATCTAGATGAACGATCTAGTATGATCTTTAGCGCTATTAATGAGTCTAATTAGGTCCTGCAACATAAATCATTGTCATGACATCAATGAGCCGTTAATTGATCAGACTGAATAATTATTGTGGATGCAGGTCTAATCAGTATAAGATCATGCGATAATCTCCGCGACTCATGCCAGCTACAATACTGTAATTGACTCTAATCAGCTCAAAACATCAATATAGCTCCTGTGCCCGTTTTATGATCAAAGCAGCAACTGTGACTATAATCAGCTACCCAGTACAATTAGTGCAAAATTCAAATATTGCATAAACAGTAATTTATACTAGCAATGATGATGATGATGATGATGATGCACTCAAGTGCACGGACCTTGTGGCCGGTACCTACAATACTGTAACTATCTCTAATCAGCTCAAAACAAGGAATACATGGCGACAATATAGCTCCAGCTGCCCTTTCATGATCAAACAGCAACTCTGAGTATATAATCAGCTGCCCGGTACAATTAGTGCAAATATTGCTCCGTACGTATTAATTCGTAGCAATGTATGATTAGCCTGCAAACTTGAGATTAAGCCAAAAGTTCTCATCAGCCCGCGATCTACTGCCATTCAACATCCATCAATATGACGATGATGGTTGACATCACTGCAGCTAATGTCGATTTGCGGCTAGAAGATTCCATGTAGCTAGCACGGTTAGCTCTAATTCATGGAATTAGTACTTATATGATCTGCATATCGAGTAAAGTTTCTCATTGGGTTTATACATGTCAAATGTAACTATTATCTGATTTGTCGATCATCATCTGGTCAAGAGTGGAAGCTTGTGCGCTATACTGAGCACCCGTACTGATCGTGGCCGAATCATACATCTGAATATGAGCCGTGTCCACACTAGAACCATAAACGTTAGGTGGCATATTGCCTGCAACCAAAGAGGAATTACATATTGAACAGTTTTGTTAGCTCTAATTATTAAGCCTAGCATTTGATTCTCATAAATGGATACTTATAGCAATGGATCAGCTGCCATATTGTGGGCGTGAGTTAATTATGCTAAGGTCGATCATGAAATAATTAATAAGCCGATATAATTAAAAATGATCTTTTTCACCGGGTACTTGATATAGCAATGGATATTGATCAGCTGCCATATTGTGGGCGTGAGTTGAGTATATTGTCGATGTCAATCATGCAATAATTAAGCCAATATAATTGAAAATGATGTTTTTCACCGGGCCTACGTACCTTCAATCGCATGATGATCAGAGCCTGCATGAATAGAGAGATCATTGTGCAGCATCAATAACATCTTAGGATCGACGTCGAGATGCTGCTGCAGCTGATCAGTTGTTGACGTGCAGGTTGCAGCATTGCCGTAATTATGGATATAATTATAATCAGCTACGAGAGCGGCCGGTCGGCGCAGATCGAGCTGATGATCTTCGATGGGCGCATTCAGTATTGGCCGTTGCTGGATGATGAAGCTGGGATCGATGATCCTGTTGTTGTGATGAATATTGGCAATATCATCGGCGGGCGCTGAGGTGTTAATAGCATAATAACTAGCGGCTTCATATACTAAATCATTGGCATAATTAGCAATGTCGGCGCTCTGATCTTTGTGCTGCACGTCGGCAGTGTGGTAGAAGAGCTTGTGGTGCAGCAACTGCTGCTGGTTGTGGTATGACAGTAAGCTGTGGTTGTAATAGCTAGAATCGAATGGATTGGGCGGATCGATGTCATGCTTGGTATATTCCATGGAATGGTCAAGAGTACAGTTAGCAGCTACAGCCAATGTAGTAGAAGTAGTTGTCATGTCGTAATTAACTGCAGGCTCTGCATGATCATCTGGTCTAGTAGGATTGGGGCAGGGAATTATATTACGGAAGTCGGAATTATGGCCTGCATTAGTGATATTGCTACTGAAATGGCTGTCGGCGCCCAAGATCACAATTTCATGGTCTAGCTGCGGTCTGGACGTACTAGTAATTGTACTGTAATAGTTAGAAGAAGAAGCAGCAGCCGAAGCAGAAGTCGAAGCAGGGATATTGAGATCATGATCAGTGCTGCTTGGGCCAGGGAAGAGCCGGTGATCATGATGGTAGTCCAGCTGGTTAGCTAATATGCTGTTATGATGCTGATCTGCAGCAAGGTGGTGATTCATGATGAGCAGGGAATTAGGGATTGCTGATGAAGAAAGGTTGGAGTTAGCTGAGTTATAGCTGGTGCAGGAAGCTGGTGCAGAAGCAATAGACGACGTCGGGCAGGACAAGGGAGAAGACGAGGAGGAGGAGGAGGAGGAGGAGGAGGAGGAGGATGAATTAGAAGAAGAAGGAGAAGAAGAAGAAGAAGAAGAGGAGGTGGGTGATGAGGAAGAACTGGTGTAAGTGCACGTCGAAGTAGTGGAGGATATGGCGGGCTGCATGCAGCTGCAGCAGCAGCAGCTAGGGTTAATTCTCATATTGCCGCTGAGCTGAGCAACGTTGTTGCTGATGATGTTGTTGTTGTTGATATTGTGGTGGAAATGAAGGCCGTGGTGGCGGTGGTGATTAGGGTTTGAAGCGATGATCATCACGTCGTTGTTGTTGCCGGGATGATGACGATGGTGATGATGATCGGAGGAGGGGGTAGTAGTGGCGTGGCGGAGATATTGATCGGCGCAGCAGCCAAGAAGGGCGGCGCTGCAGTGATGAGGCAGACGTGGGGCGGCGGCGTTGATGCAGGCGGAGTTGCTGCAGCTGGAGGAGGAGGAGGAGGAGGAGGAGGTGCGATAATAGTTAGAGGGCGGGTTGCTATAATCGGTGGAGACGTTGCTAGAATTAGGCGCGGTGCTGCAACCGTGGCCATTCATAGCTTGATGCGGCGAAGGCGCGGCGGCGGCGGCGGCGGCGGCAGACGGGGAGTCATGATGGTGCAGCAGATCATGAGGATATTGAGGATGGAGATGATCATGATCATGATGCGGATGAGGAGCTGGATGATGATGATGATAGCCGGCGGCCGTACTAGCAGCAGTAGTAGTAGTAGTACGGCTGCAGCTAGCGGCCGTACTAGTAGCAGTACGGCCGCAGCTCGCGGCCGTACCGGCGGCGGCGGATGGCGGCGGCTCCTGCAGCAGATGCTGCTGCTGCTGCTGGTTGCGGAGCTTGCGCTTGGCGCGCGCCTTGCGGTTCTGGAACCAGTAGAAGACGTTGGCCTCGGCGATGGCGCCCAGCTGCCGCAGGCACGCGGCGATGTCCACGATCATCTCGCGGCCCGGCGTCGTCATGCCCGCGTTGAACAGCGCCTCCAGCACCGCGATCTGCTCCGCCGTCGGGCACCACCGCGGCCGCGGCACCGGGCTCGTCGTCGTCGATGCCGATGCCGATGCCGATGCCGATGCCGGCGCCGCTGCAGCATGCAGATGATATTGACGGGGCGCCGCCAATGATGATGATGATGATGATGATGATGAGGAGGATGAGGAGGAGGAGGAGGATGACGATGATAAGGATGATGATGATGATGATGATGATGATGATGATGATGATAATGCTGATGATGATGATGATGGTGGTGGTGGTGATGGTGATGGTGATGATGGTGCACATCCGCCGCCGCCGCCGCCCATCTGCACGTCCGACGTCGGCCCCGCCGCTTCGTCACCATGCTCCTGCTGCTGCTGATGATGATGATGATGATGATTGCGAATTATATCATCATCTTCGTCCATATAGTATTGCCGGTCCACACCTGCTGCATCATCAAAACAATTAATATCGTTACTCTCCATGCGTCACTTAATGCCGTCTGGCGCTGGTATGGCTCGGGACGGATCCCATGCGCGTAGCTAGCTCATCGATCGATTAATAGATATGTATATCTTGTATAATTTGGTCCCATCGGCGGCGTCGATCCATGGACACGAATCAGATCATAGAATTTCATCGCCTTAATCTACTACAGCTCATGCTATATATATTCCTCCCCCCGCAGCAGCAGCGGCCTCCTAATATTTCTTATCCCTGCAGCCCCCGGCCTTTCTGTATGTCAAGCTTGCAGCAGCGGGATCAGAGGAAGATCGGTGGATGATGATAGCTGCCCCAGCACCTCCGAGGAGTATATCATGAGCGATCATGTCGAAAGCCCCTGAGATGCTGATGGTGATCACATGTTCCGAACTGCCTGATCACTGCGCGGCCAGCTATAACAGCCTGCAAGAATTAGCTCGTCGTGACTAATTCAATGTTAATTCATCCGTGAGCCCTGGGATGTTCTCAACAATACTTCATCGGGCCGGTGAATGCGTGGATTGGCCACTAGTGAGTGATGATGATCCATTCATCTTCAGCAGGTTCTGAACCCTAAACCCTTATAATTAGCTCTGAACCCTACCTAGCCAGTTCAGCAGCTAGTGAGCACGCAACATGAATTAAGTAGGCGTAGATCTGCAGACATCTACGACGAGATTGATCTCTGCACTTGTCATCATCAGATGCTGCCCACAATTATACGATCCTAGTCATAATCGATCTGCATCTGGGTGTTCAATCATCAATTACGGCGGCTATATACCCCTCCCGATAAATATTCCGGATTAATCCGGTGAGAGCATTCATGATAGCTGGTCAAGAAGGATGATTCAATCTAATTGCAGACAGGAAGGGAACCCAAGGTGCCGTCGTACTCGGGACTTACTCGACCGGCCTGATCCATCATTAGCGGACTGCAGTGGCGGCGGCGGCCCATATTGATCAGCAGCAGCGCCTGCTGCAGGAGGGCGGATCACGTCGACTGCTGCATAATTATTGATCATCGTGGAAGTATCGGTCGGCACCAGCTCGTGCAGCTGCAGGTTTAGGCTCGCACTTGAATCAAGATTGCCGGCCATGAATTGTCGGAGCAAGCTGCTGCTGGCGCCGCCGCCTCCGCCGCCGCCATTAAAGCAGGCCCGAGCGCTGCTGCTGCTTCTGCTGGGCGGTGGAAAATTCTGCAGGAGCTGGACCCAGTCAGAGTTGGAGGACATCCTAATCGTCTGATGATGATTACGACGACGCCTTCTATTGTGCCGAGGAATTAATTAGTACTGCGTCCAAGGAGGAATGGCGGCTCGTCAGAAAACCGGGCCCATCATCATCATCATCATCATCCAATCTATGAGATGCACTAGAGGCTGATTATGTGTCGAGGATAATGATCGATGGATGGATGGATGGATAGATCGACCGAGCCGCTGTTTCATGCGGGGGATTATATTAAGGCATGTGATCGACGGCTAGGTTAGGAATGTAATTATATCATAGTACTGATCTATAGCTAATCAATCTCTCTCTCTCTCTCTCTCTCTCTCTCTCTCGCTATTGATACCCAAGGAGTGCGTGGGATCGGATTATGTCGGGATTATGAATTAGCTTTCTCTGCAGCTGGCTGATTGATGTTAGACTATATGCAGCCGGTGCCGCCACTGCACGACGTAATTGTGGTCGCTGCTGCACGAGCTGCTCGCGGCTTTATAGATGAGCATGAGCGCAACCCTAAAAAAGTCAAATACGCACGTCTCCGAAGAAGAAGAAGAGAAGGGGAGGAAGAAGAAAGAAAGAAACCCTAAAACCCTAGGTCGCTGGCGCATGACAGCGACGTCGTTCTTATATAATTTAATTAGAAACCCATTTTTGATCGGATGGATTGAATATAGTTTGCTGGTGGAGGAAGGTCGCGCGCCTTGGATTCAATGAATCCCGGCAGCCTCTTGTACCCGCCGCGTATGCGTCGTGTACATTCTATTATAGAATTCTTAATCGATGGATGAATGTATTGGATCGATGGGAGCCGATCTGACGCCTTCTTTCTCTGGTCGGTAATTCTTTTATATTCGCTGTACATTTGATCATCCGCTTGGGAATGATCGATCGATCGGCTGTTGTAATAATATTATATCGAAGTCCGATGGTAGCGATCGATCGGGGTGCAGCAGTTGCCCCGATTACCAATGGCCGGAATTAGCTCTCCGCGCCCTCCACGGAATCTACTTAATTAGATCTCCCGGATCATCATCGAATCGATAGATGCATATTGTAATTGCGGCGGCCACCCCCGCGCCCCTTTTCCTTGAATTCCACTCCTTAATCCGCCCTCCCTCTGCATGCTAATTCGGTCCCTGATTGTGTTGCTCGATCGATTCCAATCAATAATATAAGTAGCAATTGCTAATTATATTCCCGCCGGGAGGACTCAGCTGCACGGATTTGCACGACGTACTCGTCGGCCGATTAATTAAGCTGTGATGATCAGCTCGCGTCGTGGGGGCCGGCAGCTCGAGCTGCAGCGCCGCCGCAGGCTGAAGATTTGATGTGCAGATTGATGTTCTGCGAAGTATCAGCGATCAGCCAGCGCCCCCCTCCGATTAAACAAAACGTGGATCAAATATGGAAGGATCATAGATCATGGAGTAAGGCAGGAGATCGTGATCAGAGACTCGGATGTAGCTGAGCTGCCGCGTTGGTAAAGGTATATAGAATAGTAAAGTGCAGGGCGGGGATCGAACGTTAGGTACGAGATCGAATCCGGCAGCCCGTAGCGTTGACATTTTATGCTCAGCGCCTGATCAGGCGGCGGGGGCTGCTGTTGCTGCTTGCCGATTATCAACCAGCTTATATATGCCGATCGATCGGTCAACCAACCAACCGATCATCATCAATATGTCGCGGTCCCTGATCAGCGCCGTTATTAAGCCGGAAACGGAGCTAATCATGCAACACTAGGCCGCCTCGCAGCTGCAGGCTACAGCTGTTTCCCGGGCGGGGGGCCCGCAAAAAGCTTAACCTGCTGCATGCAGTTATACCGGCTCGATCGATCAGCATCAGCAGCAGCATATTATTGTAGCTGTGCTAGCTAGAATCAGAAAGCTGGGGACTGAAACTAGGGTTTAATCTCGCCAGCGGCTGCGGCTTGATCGGCAGCAGCAGCAGCAAAACCGGCAGCAGCAGCAGAAAGCCATGAATTAGGGGCGACATGACATGACAGGATTATAAAAGAGGAAGAAAAAAGGAAAGGAGTACTTTGTTGGGATTGGAATGAATGAATGAACGAATGAATGAATGGGTGAAGTAGGAAGGAATCCATGGGATCAGAGATGGCGGTGGAGATGGCGGTGGGCGCGCATTCCTATCAGATCAGCTATCAATCTAGTATCCTATCAGATCAGCTATCAATCTATTCCGATCGATCGATCGATCGATCGATCGGATCTTAGCTGGCTATAGCTACAGCTAGCTAGCGTTTGTTGGATGGAGGGGACAAGGCGAGGGAAACATGGGAAGCTGCTACTGCTGCCGCGGCCAGCTTAATCCTGCAGTAGTAGTAGTACTACTACTAGATACATTATATATATATGTGTGTATAACTCGGTTGCAAGCTGGCGAGTGCAGTAAATTGCAAGGCAATTCCATCCATCGATTCATGCAATATACGGAGTGTAATGTATGGGCCGGGTCTGATGATGATCCCGTCGATCCCCGCGATCTGCTGGATAAAGACGCTGCTGCTGCTGCGCCTGATTATCCATCGGATCGATGAGAAAAGCATGGCGGTTATTCGATTCCTGGCAACGAGTTCGGATGATGATCCATATGATTCCCTGTATGTAGGTAGTACGCCCCCCAACAACAACAATCCGATCAACGCATCCAAGCTGCCGATCAATTCCGCTGATGATGATGATTGCTGATTGCTGATCATGATGGTGCTGATGCTGATGATGATCTTGGTGCCATACCGTGTCATGCATCATCACATTGGGGGGATTACTGCTACCGATCAATCAATCGGATTGCGATTAATGCTGCTCGTCGATCCACTGACTACAGAGGCGCGCTCGCGTCAGATCGAACTGCCCCACTTGCTGCGTGCATGCTAGATCCGATCGATCCGACCCTAAGAGGAAACTGAAGAAAAGAAAAGAAAAGAAATGCCCGCGGATTAAACTTTGCCATGATCATCGGAATCAGGGATCAGATCGTGATGAATGGACTGATCGCGGGCCGCAAGAGGAATTTTAATTAATGCGGTGGATGATCAGTAGATTAACGCCGCTTAACTAATTACGTCCGCCGACGCCCGATTGAGCTTGCAGAAGCTTCCAATTCCGGTGAGGATTATGTAGTTTGATCAGTAGCTGATCATCAGAACTCATCATTAAGGCCCAATATCGTTTGCGCTTCCCGGATTAGGTCAATGTGAACGATTGGTTTAGGGTTCAGCAGATTGTCATCATCATCATCATCATCATCATCATTATCATCATCATCGGCCATCAGACTCACGGGAGCTGTGTTATGTATATAATCGAGCCCTCGCGGATTTGATTCAACCGCCCCAAGCCAGCGAGTATCGCATCGTAACAATGACAAGATTACAAGAAACGCCATGAAAGCTGCAGGCGAACACAATCACATAGCTCCCGATCAACGTCTTCGCAGCAGCAGCAGCATCGATCTAACTGCTGCATCCCCGTCTGCTTCATATGCATGCATGATGATGATGAGCTTGCAGCTCAGAGCCGAATGGTGGCGTGCCCGTACGGTTTCGTACGGTTTCGTACGGTCCGTACGGTCGTGTAGCCCTAAATGGAAGGCACACGAGGGAGCGCGGTCGGCGTAGGAGGAACAGCACCGCCGCGAATTCAGATCCTGTTGATTTTGGTGGCTATGGCGGACCGAGCTCTGTTGCAGCGTACGCCATGTCGGCTGCGCCATGGCAGAGATCACGTCGACGTGATGATCTTCCGACTGCAGCAGCCGCAAGGATCATCATCCCCCCGTCTGATCATCTGCATCTTCATCATCCAAGTAATTAGTGCGCGCGGGCGCGCACACGCACACGCACGCAGATTGCATAGATATATAATATGCCTTCTACTATTCTATATCGTATATTTCATGCGTCAAATCCGATGATCAGCTGCTGCTGCTGCTGCTGCTGCTCCACGATCCGCCCTAAACCCTAAACCCTAATAATTCCCTGCTAGCTGATCATAGATAGATAGATAGATTAGATCTGTGCAGCTGCATACAAGAATCGATCATGATAATCAGACGACGATCGATCCTTAGCTGATGACCGATGCTGATCTGTGTGCAGCGAGTGCATGCAATATATTGATCAGGCTGCATCCCCAATTTAGCGCCCATTACTACTAATTCTAGTACTAGATCTGTTGCCGGAATATATGGATCGAATTCGTCGACGACGCCCGCCCACAATTATACAGAATCGATCCCAATATTGCACTGTAATTGCTGACCATCTTCTACTGATCGAATTATCGAGCATCGCGGGCCGTGAGGAGGATCGGATGGGAATATGATTGTCGGCATTGACCGTATCGTGACAATTACAGCGTTGAAAATTCGAATGCAGTTTGATTGCAGGACGTACTCCAGCTGGTCTTTGATGTTACGTTTGCAACAGCGACCCGCGCCGGCCCAAGAAAGGCGTGTAAAATTCGGATTCAATGTATAGGTATGGAACATTATGATGAACGTGGACGTCAATATGAGGAGTATAGCCGATTCGTGATGATCTCCTGATGAAACGGCTTTTGCAAAGAACGAAAAAAGGCACCGATGAGCTAAACAATAGTATTGATCGACGAATTAGATGAACAGTTAATGTTGCGCTCGTTAATTCAGAAGCAGCAGCAGCAGCATGAATTGTTCATATATATTCCGATGGATGTAGATGATCCTCGCCCTGCAGCTTATATAGCTGCTGTTAACACGTCCTGCAATTAACGTATCCCCAATTCTATAATTAAGCTGCTGCTAATTACCCCTCTGTCGTTTGTGCTAATTAGCGCCGTTAAGTACAGCAATCGATCTCGAGATTCACTGTGGGAATTTGAGCTGGTGCTGCACACTTCAGATTAAGGAAATCAGGTGTCAGTGTACTACTTACTGATCGTGGTGACCGATCGTAGCATTGATCATCAGTCATCTATTATCTGCACGTTGCATATTGTCAGGTCTGGATTGATCCTTGTTGATTTACGTATAAATCTGATTTATACGCCCTTTGATGAATGATCACTAGCTATTTGGGCGTGATATTGATCAATGCAGTCGATTAAACGCTGCAGCCATGATCACCTAGTTGCTAATCACGATACTAATCGCAATATCGATCAGACGCTAGTTTCTAGTAAAGCTTGCGACTTGATATCGATCGATGCACACAACCGTTGCAGCTATATAATGAGTTGACTACGGTTAATCGCTAGTTTCTAGCAAATATGGACGTGATTTGATATCCAATGGCGCAGGTTATAGCCAGCGCCGCTGCATTAGCTATAATCAGTTTAATACTGCTAATCGCAATACTAATCGGCAGCAGTCGATTCGAATAGTTGCGATTAATCAATATTCGTCGACATGCAGGAGCACGACGACAACTTGGTGATCAGCATAATCAAATTAATGTGAATGTATTCAGCACAAAATAGGATGGCGGCACTGATTACGAGTTAGTGACAGTAGCAATGAAGATTAACTTGTAATTTATATAATAGGCAGCTACTTCATGAACTGCAGGATGTTGCAGGTTACAAATTAAACGGGGCAACAATAATAATTCGGGTATGTCGTATAATTATATAACATGTCATTAACATTTACCAGACGGTTGCCTAGCATGGGTGCAACATCAACAAGTACTTGGAATGGTTTTTAATCGCTTCTTCCCGCATTTGACGTGCCAAACCCTAAACCCACTCTGCACGTAGTATATTGTGAACCGATCAAATAACGATTCAGTATTGAAGATTATCTGTTAACATTGACATCCTCCGATCAACTAGATAGCCAACGCGGCCCATGAGACCAATCAGGCCAACATTGACTCGACAAAATGGGTGTCAATGCGAACAACCAGAGCAAGAGAAAATCATGACATGAGATATAGAAAATTAAGCGACAAGAATGTACCGAGAGCCGGAGAGTGTCGAAGCGGGAGATAATAGAAACAAATACTTGTGTAGTACTTAGACATGTATTTGGGCTAGAGCTTCTAAAAAAGTTTTGGAGCTTCTGAAAGTTTCTACAATCGTACAATACATGTGTTAATTAGTGACTATATATAGCAAGGTTCTTCATTTACTATATTGGTTGGTTAGACGATTTGATTGTAACATAAATCTCCTAATAACTTACATTCGAGAATTATTAGGGTAGAGTCTAGATAGGATACCAAGAGAAGTGGGAGGAGGTAGCAAAAGCTGAACTAGGTATGAACCCCAGTGTTCGACAACATCATGTAATTTTAGAATTTCATGCGGGTTCTAGAGCTTCCAGAGCTGCTTTCTGATAGACTAAATATTGCATGTACGATAAAATTAGATGGCAAGCACCGATTCCCTTTCAGAAGAAAACCCGAGAAAAAACAATAAGCAAAAAGCATTTCTTTTCATAATGTATGTTTGTATTAAAATAACATGATAATACAAAAAAAACCTTTTCTTATGAAAATTACTTGAAAAGTATAAGGTGATGTTTTGGGGACAAAGTTCCTGTACAACATGATTAAAAACCAAGCAAATTAATTTCTCTTTTGTCATACTTATTTATTGATTTCTGAGATATTTCACAATAACTCATTGCATAATGCATAATTTCTCAAGCTCAAACTGTACCACAAACCCAAATACCTAAGATAATAATTAAATATAAATTTATACAATCTTATACGATGAGGTTGGTAAAGCTCCATCACCTTCTAAATCAACAAAACCCATTAAAAAGGTGATATTTCACAAGAAATTATTAACATAATACACAATTTCTCAACCTCAAACTATATCACAGACCCAAATACCTAAGACAATCTTATACGATCTTATAATATAAGGTTAGAAAGCTCCATCACCTTCAACAAAAACCCATTAAAAATGTGATACTTCACAAGAACTTATTATATAATATACAATTTCTCAAGCTCAAATTAAACCACATACCCAAATACCTGAGATAATCAAACACAATCGTATACAATCTTATATGATAAGGTTGGTAAAGCTCCATCACCTTCAACAAAAACCCATTAAAAAGGTGATACTTCACAAGAACTTATTACACAATGCACAATTTCTCAAGCTATAACTATATCACAGACCCAAATACCTAAGACAATCAAATATAATCTTATATGATGAGGTTGGTAAAGTTCTATCACCTTCAACAAAAACCCATTAAGAAGGTGATACTTCGCAAGAACTTATTACATAATGCAAAATTTCTCAAGCTGAAACTATACCACAAACCCAAATACCTACGATCATCAAACACAATCTTATACAATCTTGTATGATGAGGTTGGGAAA